>CATIWF010048190.1:0-14273 GCA_949630135.1 Balakata baccata
TCTTTTTAATCTCTATTTCGTTTGCTTTAGATACAAATTCAATGCATTTGAGTTTTTTTTTTTTTCCCTTCAAATAAGAAAAGAATCCTTATACGTATAAGAAAAAAATTCATTTAAGTTATAAATAATATTAATATACTTAACAATTGAAACGTTTGAATTAAAAAATTAAATTTATTTATCATTATCCTCAACACATGAAATGAAATATATATTTAGGGTCACTTGTTACTTAATAAAGATATTTTAAATTTTAACATTAACTATAAAGCGTCTTTAAAATTGGAAGAGAGTCATTTATCTCTTTAAGAATTGCCCGATGCAAACCAAATTATTTTTTGCAAAAATAAAAGAAAAAAAAGGTAAATTTATTTGCTGTAGTTTCAAGCTCTAAATGCTTAAATGGTGAATTAAGTTTTGATTTGAGATGGCATAAATATAGGAGTGGAAGAGAGTTTAAAAATAAAGAGAGTTGGTGGGAGTTAAATAAAATTATAATTGGAATATTAAAAGAGAGTCAAATTTGATGCAATCAATAAATGCAAAAGCAAACTGTGGAAGTTTCGTTGAAAAGGGGAAGTTTTAATTGGACGAAGTTTGGATAAATTGTTGACTTTAGGTGTACATTGAAAATGATAAGTAATGCATTTATTAAAAAAAATATTAAAAAATCGAACGTGGAACTTTTTGGGTCGCACCGTACTTCGCCCACCGTACAAGTCTCTTTTGCCTTTCTTTCCACTCTCTGCATGCTTTCATTTGATTGGGATTTGATCGGCTTTTAATGCATTGTAAGATAATAATATAATTCTCATACAATTCTTACGCAAAATTATGCCTATCATATTACTAATTTAATTATTTTTAATTTATATTTAATTGATTTATTTTTATAACTAAAAATTTCCTAATATGATTATAAGATTTAAAACAAAGAGTCTATTAGATTTAAAAATTTCTTTTTACTCTCTATATTTTAAAATATTTAAAAATATTTTTTTTTATCAATCAATCAAAATAGACTTTATTGCAAAAAAACGCAACTAATTACAACTCCATAGGGCATACCCTGGAAAACCTAACAATTACAAACCTAAAGAATATTGTGAAGAACATCAAACCTATGGGAAACTGTACAGTAAACAAGAATACTCAGTCTAATATGCCGCAGTATACACCTCTCATCAATATTTACTCTAGAAAAAATATACTTATTCCTAGCCATCCAAATGATATATATATCGAAGCAGTAAGGGCAGCTCTTCGAAGACAAGAAATATTCGATTTCCCAGCAGCATGCCTACAAAACCAACTAATCACCCCAATTATATAACTCGTAACAATTAGTTATTTGAAAAATTATTTGTAACAGAAAGGTATCTCAATTATATAACTCATAACAATTCGGTATCTGAAAAATTATTTGTAATACAAATGTACTCTATTATAGCAATCTCACAAACTTGGCATACTTTATTCCAAATTTGACTTGTGGCAGGGCAACGAAAAAACTAAGTGTTGCACACTTTCCGCATCCATACAGCAAAAGACACAACTAACCTTGTCAAGGACTCCCCAATTCTTCAGTTTGTGTTTAGTTCGCAAGCTATTACGCAAAGCAAGCCAAAGAAAAAACGTTGCCTGGGAATTGGCCCCTTCCTCCAAACTATTTTTGCCTAAGGAAGCCTAACTCCAAGTCCAACTCGCACCAAAAATTTAAGCCCAATATGGAAGAGCGGTGGGCTTTGAGGTCTATGAGGCAAGTCGGCTGTCGGGGTAAGTTCAAACCAGTCCATTTGTACCATGTTTGCCGAATTTCGTTGGGAATTTTTCAAAAATACAAAAAAAACCTCTTAGAATATACAACATTATTTCCAACTTTTTTATTTTTAAACTATTAAAAGTATCGAAAAAATATTAAAAGAATATCTAAATTCAAAAAAATATCTTAAAATATATAAAAAAATGTAAATACAGTATTTTATTTATACATTGGAAATATCTTGGATATAAATTGAATACTTTGAAAATTCCTTAAAATTTTCCTTTTGAAAATTTCTCGAATATAATTTGAGAATAATTCGGAATATATCTTATAAATATTTTCAGAATTCCAAGAGAATATATTATATATATCTTAAAAATATATTGGTGATTATATAACAGTTTTCATTATATGTTATGCATAAATGTCAAATTAAATATCTTTTTTTCTCTCTTATGAATTGAAATATGTATACCGATAGATTTTGAATAGTTACAAAATGCTTTATAGATGTGAAATAATGGAGATAAAACTCTGTTTATTCTTTCCAAAGCTCAGCTAGGAGCTATAGCAACCAATGAGCCCGATCACGATTGCATAGAGGACAATGACGCTTGTGTTGCCGATGACAAGGACACCGGAACTCAATTTGCTCCGATCGTCAAACTCAAGGAGGTCGCCATCTCCATTGGCAAGGAGGATGAAGATGTAATTCAAAATTCAGCTAGGAGCTATGGCAACCACTAAGCTCAATCACGATCGCAAAGAGGACGATGACACTCTTGCCTCCGATGACGAGGACACCAGAGCTTAGGTTGCTCTGATTGTCAAACTCGATGAGGTCGCCATTTGTAATCGATCTTTTTCCCAATCTGTTCGTTCATTTTGAAAAGTTATTTGGTAAAATTAAAAAAAATTTTAATAAAAATGAAAAACAAAAATTTTGCTTCTATTTTTTAAAGAAAAAGTTAAAAACAAGTGTTTTGATAAAATTTCCTCAATTTCATATCCTTCTTTAGAGAGAGTTATATATCCAACCTTATCTAGTAGTAGTAGAAGATTAATATTTAGTTACTATAGGAAAAAATTACTATTTACTCTATGAGATTTAACATATTATACTAATACCTGTATAAAAACATTTATCATTAGTTATAAAAAAATATTATCATTTGTTTAGGCTTTTAAGGAAATGCAAGTATAATAAGATAAATCTTAGAGAATAATAGGATAATAGGTCAAACATTTGATACAATATGTTAAACTTTATAGAATATATAATAGTTTTTTCTTTGTTATTTCACCATAATTTAATATTTTTCTAACAGAAAATCTAAAAGAACGGCGCATTAGTATAATATGATAAAACAAATGGAGTAAATAATATAATTTTTAAATTTCAAGAGATACTGATATGTTAAATTTTAAGAGATAAGTAATAATTTTCTCTTATTATTATTATTTTTGGGCTTTGTAAATTTTTATTTTATAATAATAATTACTACTATCATTTGTGTTAGTTAATTTAAATTTAATTTATTTTTGAATAAAAAAAGATTTGAAAAAAAAAAATTTCTCTGGTGTTAAAAGTTCAATTTGGCTCAAAAATTAATAATGGAACTAATAAGTATGATAAAAACAAAAATAGAGAAAAAGTCATACCTCATCTATCTTTCTTCCTATTAGACAGCAATACCTTAAAATTTGAGGCTGATTACTGAATAATCATCTCACTAATTATCAATAATCATCTTAAATTTGAAAGCAATGAAATGGCCTAATCAGTAGATGTTTTAATAAATGTTTCATAAGCAACTAATATAAATTGCTATATAGTTGAAACTAAAAGATTGTAAGCAACTAATATAATTCTTGCACTCAACAAGTATCTTAGTTTAAGCTGAAATCTCCATCTCCATCCCAATTATTTCCTTAACACATAAGCTAAGCATTGTATTGTTTTTACCAAAAAATAATTTCTTTTTTCTTAAATTAGTATCATTAACTTTGAATTAATACAAAATCTGAAAAGTGCATCTCAATTATTTTTTTAATTCATTAGGAAGTCTACCAATAGATTGTAAACTATATAACATATTACTCACCATATAGATAATAAACTCCTATTAATATTAATAAACGATGATGATAGAGAAGACTTCAAAGGTAAAAATTTTCTCAATTTTTATAAGTGGTATTTCAATCATTGATTGCTAGAGATTTTCAATCAAAATTTTATCATTTAATGAGTGAATTTCCATTTCCTCACAATCCCACTTTTGCAAAAAGGACCACTCTTATCTTCCATATCATCTAAATCCATAAAAAGCTCAATCCAAAGTTGAAAAAGAAACAAAAAGAAAACAAGAAATCCTCCGAGCCTTTGGATCTGTACAAGATGATGTTGATCATAATCCGGGGGCCAAAATTTTGTAGAACAAAATGGTTGTGATAAAACGCACCGTATACACCATTTCTCTTACGTCAACATAGTTGGAAAAAACTTCAAATGGGTGTCAAGGTGTCGCGTGCAAATGCATACTATATTGCATGCTTTACTGACACGTCAGCTTTTCTGCTTCAATCACGATACTCATGTTTCTTCCTACTTTCCCTCCTATTTTAATCGCCATTCAATTTCAAGATCAACGGTTCTCGATTTACTTATATTTATTTTCCAAAAACCTCCTGTGTGTAGTCTATTTTTGGAAGATTGAAGATTCTAAATCCTGTTTTTAAATTCCCAAAAAAAACCGAAAAACGAGAACATCATGGATCGTAATCCTTGATCTACGGGTGAGATCAAACGGTTAAGAGGTATCGACGGCTAAGATTAGGAGTTCATATTAAGATAATAATGTGAACGGTAGCTGAGCTGGGTCCCGCGGGTCTAACAAGGTGACAGGTTGCTTTCAAGCCTCTGCTTCTTCTCCTCTGTCCTCTCTCGCTCTGCGCTTTATATATTCTCTCCTTCGTTGCTCTCCTTTCTCCTCGTGGCTTTCATCGGTTTTCTCGTCTTCATTAATCTGTTAGTAATGCTCCCTCCTCCTTCTTCTTGCTATTCTTCATGTGTGTAAAATGATTGGTTATTTTCACTAGCTCTGTTGTAATGAGTCTTAGAACTATTCGATTCATCTTTGCCGATTCCTTTTTGAGTTTAAATTGGGCGTTTTCTTTGATTAATTGGGATTTTACGCTGTTTCTGTTGATATATTTAACCATACCTGCGGATACTCTGTCAATGGTGGCTGATTAATAGTCTGTTTAGAGGTGTCAAACGGGTCGGCATGATAAAGACATCTGCTTTATACGGAATGAGATAGAACGACAAGTCGTATAAAGCGTCTTAAATATAAACTTCTTGTCTTTGATAGTCCCATAGACTGTCGTTTAACGTTGACAAAAAAATCACCTGTTTCCACAAGATCATACTACAAGTCCATAAATCGGTGGAATATGTACTGTTTAATGTTGCAACATACGTTTTGTTTTCCATGAAAGTGCCGTTTTGTCCTCTGAACTAGAGGACCACAGGCTGTTCAAAAATGCCATATGGTCTAAAAACGATCATATGACTCGTCGTTTAAGAAGACCTTGGCTAAAATCAAAATATTCTAGCTTTATCATAGCTTTTACTATGGTAAAGCAATCGTTTTGCGGTGAACAAATTTGATGTTAATTTTCTGCTTGCTTATATATTATTTACACATGGTCATTCTAATTCTACAGTTGCACTTGCACTTGCTGAAGTTAAATTTCAACTTGCAGGTGAACATGGGAACCGACTTGAAACCAGTGGTATTGTTCTTGTTTCTTTCGACGGTGCTGTTTTCTCTGGTGTCCTCTGTATCCGATCATGGGTTGGTTAGAATTGGATTGAAAAAGATGAAATTGGATGAAAATAGCCGAGTTGCTGCCCGGCTTGAGTCAGAAAATGCAGATGCTTTGAGATCTTCTGCGAGGAGGTATGCCTTCCGTGGCAATCTAGGTGATGCTGGGGATACTGATATAGTGGCACTCAAAAACTATATGGATGCTCAGTATTATGGTGAGATTGGAATTGGTACTCCTCCACAGAAATTCACTGTAATCTTTGACACAGGAAGCTCCAATTTGTGGGTGCCGTCCTCCAAATGCTATCTTTCAGTGAGTTTTATGTCTTTATAAGCATTTTGAGTTCATCCTATGTTTCAAACTGAAGTTCTTTGTTGCAGACAAGAAACTTAAGGATTTCTGTTGTTGTTTAGGTTGCTTGTTACTTCCATTCCAAGTACAAGTCAAGCCAATCAAGCACCTACAGGAAGGATGGTCTGTTTTGTTTGTGACTAGTACAATATCTAAATATCATTTCTATGTTCTGCAGACATTTTGGCTCGTTAACAAAAACTATATTATGGGTTATTTGTGTTCATACAAAGTCAGTTTTCATGTATTTTTGCTTATATAAGAATAGTTTGAAGTTCATCACATGTCGTTGTGTACTTTGAGTCTTTGACGAGGACTGTGGCTGCGAAATCATCATACGGACGTTAAAACCATATTAAAACTCAAATCTGTCTGGTATATTTTTTGTGCAGGGACGTCTGCTGAAATTCAATATGGTAGTGGAGCTATTGCTGGTTTCTTTAGTTATGACAATGTTGAAGTTGGCAACCTGGTTGTAAAAGATCAGGTAATCTTATGTATGCTTCTTTTTATTTGCTTAGACCTTCTAGTTTTGCTTTTAGCCTACACCACCACTTTTCATCTTCTCTTTTCTGATACTTCAATTTATTTCTTTTGATGATTCTTTCAGCAATTTATTGAGGCAACCAGGGAGCCTAGTGTCACATTTTTGGTGGCCAAGTTTGATGGTATACTAGGGCTTGGGTTTAAAGAAATTTCAGTTGGAAATGCTGTGCCAGTCTGGTATGCATTTTGTGTTGTTATGTTACTCCTTGTCTAATAAGTTTCTGAATTGTGTTTGAGTTGAGGTACTTGCATGCCTTATAGGTATAACATGATCAACCAAGGCCTTATCAAGGAACCGGTGTTTTCTTTTTGGCTTAATCGGAAAACAGAGGAAGAGGAGGGAGGTGAAATTGTCTTTGGTGGTGTTGATCCTAACCATTACAAGGGCAAACACACTTATGTTCCTGTGACACAGAAAGGCTATTGGCAGGTGGGCGGTTGTTTCCTCTTACTTGAAATGCTTCATTAATTTATATTTTGTTAGTTTCTTATTTGTTGGATTATGCTTTTGATAGTTTGAAATGGGTGATGTGCTTATTGGTGGTAAACCAACTGGTATGTCCTCTCTCTACCTGCAGTTTTTAAGTCTTACAGGACAAAGATCTATGATTTTTTTTATTGCTTATATTTATACGCGTGTATGCATCTCTCTCACAAATAAAATGGACGATCATTGGTGAAGATATGGTTCTAAAAATGTAATCTTATTGTTGCATAGGGTACTGTAGTGGTGGTTGCTCAGCAATTGCAGATTCTGGAACTTCATTGTTGGCAGGCCCAACGGTAAGAATAAAAGCCTTAATAACTTTGTTAAGCATGTTGATTCTTGATTTATTTTTTATTTAATATAAATTAGCCGCTTACTATTTTGGTAACTGCTTCACTTCCTGCCTTATTTTGCTTGTAACAAAAACTAGAATGTTAAGCTTATGTGGTGGTTTGTTGGATGGATGTATAGGCAAAGAGTTCAGCATCATTTTTTTCTTGCTTTGTTGGCATAAAAATTCAGTAATATGCTCACTTCCTTGGTGTGTGTGTGTCCCCTTTCTATATTGGACCATCAAGTTGGATTATTTTGAATGCGTTAAATTAGAGCTGACAATTTTTGAAATGATACAATACAATACAGATTTTTTCACGATATGATATGCCTAATCTGTTTATAATACGATTAGACACGTTTAAAAATATATAAAATATATAATAAAATTTATACAACATAAAATGACAATTTTAAACGATTATATGACACGAAATAATACGTTTAACAGATTATATGATACGAAACAACACGTTTAAACGATACGTATATACATTTAAATATAAATGGTTAAACGATTTCTAACATTAAAACGACACGTTCAAATAGCACGAATAGTAATATGATACGAATTGTCAGCTCTATTTTTAATGCCATTTGACACTTTTGTATTAGTTAATGATATCTGCTTCATGTTCATTTGTGTTATTCATCTTCTTCCCTTTTAGACTTAACCTGCCACATTGACCTAGAGATTTTAAATTCTGATATCTATTACTAGTTCACCATTTAAAGTTTGCATTGTTTTAGGTTCAGTATTATGTTATTACTTTTGCTTACCGTTGATGTATATGGATTGCTTAAAATCTCTTTATTTGCAGACTGTGATTACCATGATAAATCAAGCTATTGGAGCTCAAGGAGTAGCTAGCTAGGAATGCAAGGCTGTTGTTGCTCAATATGGACAAACCATCTTGGATTTTCTGACTTTTCTTATTATTTGAGACACTTTTATTTGTTATTGTTGGAATTTGTGGGTTTGGTGGGCTTGACCCAGTCCAAAGTCTATATAGATTTAATATATAAGAGAAAGTTATTTTGAAAATAATTAACCCTCTAACATATTGTGAAAAATTCACAGAACGTGAATTCTTTTCCTCTTTAATTTCTGCAACAATTCTTTGCATATTGACATATAGAAAATTCGTTGAAGTCAAGAGTTTCAAATAAGCACTCATACTATGGAATAAGTCTGGTTCAGGTAATCCAACTTTCTGAAACATTGAAAATACTCTGGATCATACTAAACAAGTAAATTTCTGCTGTCAATCTCAATTTACATTGGTATCAAAGCAAAATTGTGTGTTTTTGTTCTTGATTCGATCATTGGGATGGATTTTTGTGAAATTAAGCATGAATTTCCATAAAATTTTGAAATTTCTTCATTTTTTTAAGAAAATTTTCCTTTCTTTCATGGTGCATAGTTGATATAGTTGGAAAACTCTCATTGCAAGCTTTCCAATGATTATTTTTCCATAATTTTTTGATGAGCGGTTGAATATTTATGAATTTTTAAAGTTTCAAATTGTATTTTATGTTCTTCAATTTCTGGAAATTTGTTTTTGTGCGATTCCGACTCTCAAGAGTGTTTTTTGCTGCCCAAACACTGCCAAAATGGTGTTAATTCACAATTTTTTGGTATCAAACAGCAAAAACACCTGAAAAACATAGAAAAATTGAAAAAATGGGTCTGGAGCAAGCATCCAAAGCAAGGTGTGTACCACATAGGCACGTGAGAATGCAGTTGTAACTGCCTAACCACGTGTTAGCACACAAGTGGTCTGACGTGACAAAATGACTGAGCAAGTGCTGATGTGGCGAGCTAGCATGTCACTCCATGTGCTGTGATGACATGGCACGATATGATTGGGCCACGCTGTCACACTATTGATGTGTGCATGCCACGTGGCATGCATATGTGTTGTTGCCACATGGCAGTGATATGGACACATGTCACTCTATGATTGGTCTACGTGTTGATGATGTGGCATGATTCCGGAGCATGCATGGCTCCCGGCGGCACATGAGGAGCTTGGACATCCTCTCTTTGGCATGTGAGAGGTCCTCGTTCATGTTCCAATTTTTTTAAAAATGTTTCAATTTTAGTTTTTTATTTAATGGCATTGTTTTAGAATTTTTAGAGTACTTTTGGAATTATCTTTGGATTAAAAAGTGTAGTAAATATAAAAAATTGCATGAAAATTGATAATATATAAATATGTTTGTGAGAAATATTAGGTTGGTAGATTTATTGATCTCACATAATATAATTATTGTCGCAAGTTAAAATTAAATAATGATAATTGGACTATTTTAGTAGAAATTAATTTGATTGTGTAACAGCACTTTTGTTTTTATTGTTTATATTAAGTTATTATTGATTAATTTTAAATAATGTGAAATGAAATAATTTTTAGGCAGCGGTCCAAAACCATCCAAGTTCCTCCAAAGAGGGCAAAACTCATAATCTTCCTTTGAACCAAACTTAACTAAGAAGTAATCATTGTCCGTAGCCACCAGCTCCAAAGTGGATTTTGGTTTCCACATTGCCTTGATTCTGTTGAACAGGTAAGTGTACCCAATCGAACGTCCAAGCACCTTGACAATGACGATCTGTTTCCAAGGCTTGCGCATACGAATCTTGTCTTCCTTGCTCAATAAGATAGTAGGACAATCGGTAACTTCATCCTCCTCCACATATTCTTCCTCGTCATCCGAAACTTCTTCAAGTAAGACCTCATCTGTAACATTTGGGTTATGGCCAAGCAAAGTTTCTTTGAAAGAGATCTTGACAGATTTCCTCATTTGCTCCTCATCATTGTCAGGCTTCCTACTTGTCAACTCATCGTCAAGCATGACCAAGTCCTTGGATTCAGCTTCGTTATGCTTTCCATCAGTCATTGCATCACCAAGCATGATCAAATCCTTGGACTGTGGAACCTCTTCCTTAGAGTCAACGTTAGGCTTAACTTTTTCATTGCTTTTGACTAGTGGCAGAGCCGCGTTGAGTTATAGCTCCCTTTAAATTTTTAAATAACATGGGATAATATGTAAATTTATACTATCTTTAATATTTATTTTTTTAAAAAAAAGATAGAAAACAATTAAGTGATACTAAAAAATGAATTTAGATGAGTTATAATTAATTAACTGCAAAATATATATACTTCTAAAGTTTCAATTTTTAATGATAACAATTTAATTAATAGAGATATAATCATATTAATAAAACCTATTCTTAGTGGGCGAGGTCTAAATTAAGAAATTATGCTTAAAAAATCAGATGATACTCGTTAGAATTCACACCTTATTAAATTTGATTTTAAACTTGGTAATACTCTAAACAAAAAAGCTGAAACTAATGAGATTTTAGATTTGGCGCAAATTTTCAATTTATGCATTTGATGAAAAATATATCCGGAGTGACAAATGAGCTATCGTTAAAATAAGAATATTATAAATGCTATAATTTAAGTTAAAATTTGTAAAAATTGAATGCAATTAATGAGAGATGAATGTTGTGATTTTTATTAGAAGAATTATATCATTTTGCACTAAAACAAGATATTAATATTTCTAATATGGATGATGTTTATATACTCAAAAAAAGGTTGACGTAAAACTCAAATAATTATAAATTTACATCACTATGAAGTGGATTTATTTTATAGTGTTGTGTATATGTAACTTTAAAAGTTTAATGATCGGTTCACTGGATACTCTTAAATGGCAAGAAGCAATGCAAGCTGAGATAGATTCCATGTACCAGAATCAAGTTTGGGAACTTCCTGAAGGAATAGTTCCAATAGGTTGTAAATGGGTTTACAAACGTAAACTAGATTCTAAAGGGAATGTTGATACTTATAAAACTAGGCTTGTAGCGAAAGGGTATCGTCAACGGGAAGAGATTGACTATGAAGAGACATTCTCTTCTGTAGCCATGCTTAAAAGTATTCGAATACTCTTAGCTATTGTAGCACATTATGATTATGAGATATGACAGATGAATGTTAAAACTGCTTTTCTCAATGGATTTCTTGAAAAAGAAATTTATATGGAACAACTTAAAGGATTTGATTATAAAGATAGTTCCAAAGTGTGCAAGCTTAAGAGATCCATTTATGGTCTTAAGCAAGCTTCAAGGAGCTGGAACAAGCATTTTGATGAAGCCATAAAGAGTTATGACTTTATTCAAAATCCTAATGAGGCTTGTGTATATTAGAAAGTTAGTGGGAGCAAAATTGCTTTCTTAGTCTTGTATCTTGATGATATTCTAATCATGGGTAATGATGTTAGTTTTCTAACTGACATAAAGGTCTGATTATCATCCACCTTCTCCATGAAAGACTTGAGAGAAGCAGCCTACATTCTCGGTATTAAAGCTGTATAGAGATAGAGCTAAGAGAATGTTAGGGCTGTCCCAAGCCCTTTATTTGGAAAAGATCCTAAAAAGATTTGGGATGGAAAATTTCAAAAAAAAATTAATACCTATGAGGCATGGAGTGCATCTTTCTAAGGAGATGAGTCCAAAAACTCCTGAAGAAAGAGCACGAATGGCTGGCATACCGTATGCTTCAACCATAGGCAGTCTAATGTATGCTGTGTTGTGTACTAGACCGGACATAACCTTTGCTATTAGTTTGACTAGCAGGTATTAGTCTGATCTAGGTGAAGGTCACTAGACAACAGTCAAGGCAATTTTTAAGTACTTGAGAAGGACTAAAGATTTGTTCTTGGTTTATGGAGGAGAATATCTGAGTATGGTTGGATACATAGATTCTGATTTTCAATCAGATAAGGATGAATTGAAGTCTACATCAAGGCGTGTATTCACCCTGAATGGTGTAGTAGTAGTATGGAAAAGTCTCAAGCAAAAGACTATTGCTGATTCTACTACAGAGGCCGAATATATAGCAGCCTCAGATGTCGCCAAAGAAGCCGTGTGGTTAAAGAACTTCCTAATGGATTTAGATGTGGTTCCATTTATTCAGAGTCTCATTCCTTTTTATTGTGACAATAATGGGACTGTAGCACAATCTAAGGAACTAAGGTCTCACAAGAACTTCAAACATGTGCTCCGGCTTTATCATTTAATTAGAGAGATAGTTGGGCGAGATGATATCTCTGTGCAGAAAGTTCCATCAGTTGACAATGCAGCTGATCCATTTACGAAACCTATGACACAGGCACAGTTATACTACCATCTTCAGACGATAGGTCTTAGATACTGTATTTGTTATCAGTAGTGTGTATGCCCTAGTGCATTTACTACTTTTTATATATTAATTATTATACCATAATGAACACATGTATATTTCACATTTATAATAAATAAATATTCAAGTTGTTGATTATATTATCAATGTAGTAGTTATATATACTATGAAATATATAACCTTTTAATTATCTACAGAGAATTTATTATCAAGTTATTGATAATAATAAAATAAATATTTATGGTAAAAGATAATCTTAAAAATGTTCATAACCGGTATAGGACAATGAATTGAGCATTCATTGAACCTTTAGGTTATCACATAGTTTATTTTGAGGAGAAATCTCATTCTCCATGATATAATGATATCTAAATAATCCAGTGGGTTCTTAAAGAGTTAAAGGTATCGAATAGTGACGCTTAATTATAACTGCACAGATAGTGTTAGATGTCAACAGTTATTATCTTGGTCATAATATATGAGTCTTATATGACTCAAAGTCCTTTTGACTTAAGGTGTCAAAACTGTCCTTTTATGGATAGCTGTGGAGATACTCTTGCCTTGTACTGGGCTATCCATACTTGGTAATCCGGCTCGTAGTCACCACAGTTAGTCATGTAGTGAGACATGAGATTACCAATAGTAGGACTCATTACCCTGTAACACCAGGGCAAGATCCTAATGGAGTTGACATTTTGGTTCTAATAAAATAAATTCTTGGCTAGGAGAAATATGACTTATTCAATGTAAGATTGAATTAGTAATAGATTAATAATGATAAGTTTTATTTTAATCAGAACGTAAATTATCACTCATTAGTATATTGATTAATATGGTTTGACATGTTGTGACCCTAATCAATATTGGGATCATAACGAGAGAACTTAATATTATGATTTAGATGTCAAATTAATATCTGTGATTTTATTGGTAATTAAAAAGAGAATTCTGGAAAAATATTTAATATATCCGTGTATACAAGGAATTCGAAAATAGTGTCCGATATAATATTAAGAAGTTAATATTATATTACATTCCGATAAAATTATTGACCTTATAAGTCACACTTAAAAAAAATTATTTACCTAGTTCATATATAGATGTAGAGAGTAATTTAATTGAAAATTAAATTAGAAATGATCACTTATACTTTTTGAGTTAAAATTAATATTGATTAATTTTAACTATTTCTCTTATATATAATTTTAATTAAAATTATTATAATTTAATTAAGTTGTTAATTAAATTAACCAAAGTGATATATTAAAGTAATTACCACATATTTATAGAATATAAGATTAATTATATGATTAATGGTGGTAGCTAGAAAATGAATTATGCAATTGTTACACCATTATTGCATCATAAATCAAAATTAAAAAAAAATCAAAATTTTTTTTCGGTCTGCAGACCTCATTGAATGAGGTTGAAATTGGTTCTCAGTCATTTGGCTATTTTTCCTTCTTAATCTCCTTAATCATTTCTCTTCTTACTGAATCAATCTTCGACTGGTTCTTCATTTTCTCTGAGCAAAAAATTTTTTTTTGTTTCAATATTTTCTTTTTCTCATATTGTATGAGTATTGAAAGAAAATATTGAGAAAAATCTTCTAAAATGTTTATTAAAGTGTTAATTAAATTTTAATTAACATTTTCTAGCTCATTTTCTAGATACTTTTTGAGTTAAAATTAATATTGATTAATTTTAACTATTTCTCTTATATATAATTTTAATTAAAGTG
>CATIWF010048212.1:0-15065 GCA_949630135.1 Balakata baccata
TACAAGTATTTAGTGCCAAAATACTATGTAGTCAAATTGTCTTCTTTAATTTAACTATGCTAAATGTTCTTTATTTCAAAAGTAATCATTTATTTAATTTCATTTTCAATATCTTGTGTCCTTATTTAAATTATAGCTAGATACATACGACTTGGTCCTATTGCGATAAACCGACCCGTGTCAAATCTATCTCGTGAATACGTTCACGCCAAAATCCCTACGTATGCATGTGTTTCGTGTGACAGACATTTATAAAATAAATATGTCCAAATGAAATGCATGTATGGATGGTCGAGAATGTTACATGAACACACCTCAAAATGCTAGCAATGATGTGTGTTCTTTTGAGAGAAAAATTAAACTCTTTAATTTTCTTGTTGTCTCCAAAAATTTTTCTTCTCCCAAAAATTTTTTCTTGTCAATTTTCTGTCTTTTGGGCTCTTTTAGATCTAAAAGAATATCAGTTTCATTAACCAAAAATTAAGAGAGGAGAAAATGAGGAGTAATGTGGGATAAATGGCCTTAATGGCCAATTTAAGTATGATTTGCGAGCTGTAGTCCGCCATGGACAATGTGTCAACTCCCGCTAGACTGACTATATCACACCTAGCCTAAGTGATGTTGGATCTTGTCCTTAAGACTCATTACTTTACTAGACATGTTACTGAAGACCATCTTCATGACATTTCCAGTATAGCCAGAGATTCCTGAGTAATGTCTCGACAAGTGGCCATGGGTATACACTCCCTCTATTCGGAGTGGTAAATCCTTTATTGGTTATCCAATTACCTTCAAATACCTTAAGTTGTACCCAATTACCACCCTATGGGCAATCTTATAAGATAACAAAGAATAGTGTCAAAGTACATAATCAATATCTAAGATATCCTTAAGTACGTCAAGTCAAAGATACTTACACCATTGCTATGATGAGACTTTCATTGACATTTGAATAGAATATCCATATGATTTTGTCATAGAAGGTCATCTAATGTACTTGGCTACTCTTAGCAAGGATCCACATGTTAAGTCTAAACATCTCATGATTACAGATTATGAGATCTACTACTTTATCCAATAATGGAATATAAAATTTGCTAGTCTATACGGACTAATAATGTCCTATCTTATTAATCCTATGACTAGGGATAATTTAGATACTAATATAATTACACATGATAAGAATCTCATTATCATAATCTCATCATGATTTCCTTTATGCTATGTTATATATCAAGAATTTCATTAATTGATTTAAGATCACTATCAATTCATATAACAAATGAATACCAAATCAATGAAAATGCCTTTTATTAATTAAATAAATATGTATAATAAGTGCTAAAGGTGATTGCCTTTAGAGCACTTCTCTGATAATCTCCCACTTGCACTAAAGCCAATCGCTTTTATTGAATTCCATAGGCGAGTACATGATAATCATATTTTCTTTGGGGAAGTGGCTCAGTCAGAGGATCAGCTATGTTTTAATCGGTGGGCACTTTCTCTACTTTTACATCATTCCTACCAATGATTTCTCTAATCAAATGGTATCTTTTGAGTACGTTTTTGGACTTCTAATGAGATCATGGCTCCTTTGCTTACATAATGGCTCCATTGTTATCACAATACGATTGTATTGGGCCAACAATGCTAGGAACTACTCCAAGTTCCATGATGAATTTCTTAATCCAAACTGCTTCCTTTCTTGCCTCGAAATCTGCTATGTACTCTACTTCAGTTGTGGAATCAGTAGTGATTTCTTGTTTGGAACTCTTCCAATTAACTACTCCACCATTAAGTGTGAATATATAACCTGATTGGCATTTTGAGTCATTCTTGTCAGATTGGAAGCTAGCATCAGTATACCCGCTCATTACAAGGTCCCTATCTCCATATACTAATAATACATCCTTAGTCCTTTTCACGTACTTAATGATATCCTTAACAGCCACCCAATGACCCTTAATTGGGTTCGATTGGTATCTGCTCGTGATACTTAGAGTATATGATACATCAGATCTTGTACATATCATAGCATACATGATTGATCCTATAGCCAAAGCATGTGGAATCAAACTCATACGTGTCCTATAATCTTGTGTCTTTGGACACATAGATTTTGAAAGGGTAATCCTATGGGTCATGGGAATGTATCCTCTCTTGGACTGCTTCATGCTAAACCTCTTTAGCACCTTAACTATGTATGTAGACTATGAAAGGCTAATCAACCTTTTAGATCTATCTTTATAGATACTTATCTCCAAAATGTAGGTTGCTTCTCCAAGATCTTTCATAGAGAAATTCTTGGATAACCAGATTTTGACTGATTGCAAGATCGAGACATCATTTCCCATTAGTAGTATGTCATTTACATATAACACAAGGAACACAATTGCACTCCCACTAATGTTCTTGTACACATAAGGCTCATCCAGATTTTGTGAGAAACCAAACTATTTGATTGTCTCATCAAACTGGATATTCCAACTCCTGGATGCTTGTTTCAATCCATAAATGGATCTTTGAAGCTTGCATACCTTTTCGCCATCTTTGGATATAAAGCCCTCTAGCTGTGTCATGTACACATCTTCAGTTAGGTTTCCATTAAGGAAAGCCATCTTCATATCCATTTGCCATAACTCATAATCATAATGAGCAGCAATGGATAGGAGTATGCTTATGGATTTAAGCATAACTACTGGGCTAAAAGTCTCATCATAGTCAATTTCTTGTCTTTGACGATACCTTTTAGCTACTAGTATAGCTTTATAGGTAATCACGTTACCATCCATGTCAGTTTTCTTCTTGAAAACCCATTTGCACCCTATGGGTTTTATCCCTTTGGGTAGGTCAACCAAAGTCCATACTTGGTTTTCATACATGGAATTCATTTCTGACTTCATGGCTTAAAGCCATTTGTCAGATTCTGAACTATTTAGAACTTCTCTATAGTTTGTAGGCTTATCATCTCCTATGAGCAATACATCATTCTATTCACTTATGAGAAATCCATATCTCTCTAGAATAGTGCGTATCCTACTTGACCTACAAAGTTTTTATGATTCAGAAGGTTGAGCTACTATCTCATTTGTATGAGCAACAGGCTTGGGATCAGGTAGTTGATCAGCGTCTGCTTGAGCATCTTGAACTTCCTCAAGTTCAATTTTTCTCCCACTATCTCCTTTTAGAAGAAACTCTTTCTCCAAAAAGATAGCATGTCTCGAAACAAACACTTTTTGTTCCAATGGGTGGTAGAATTGATATCCATATGATGCTTTAGGATATCCCACAAACAGACATCGATCAGATTTAGCTTCTAGCTTATCTGATATTGTCTGCTTCACATAAGTAGGACAACCCCAAACTCTCATATAAGAAACTGTGGGCCTTTTGTTATTCCACATCTCATATGGAGTAACATCAACTGACTTCGAAGGGACTTCATTCAAAATATAACTGGCAGTCTCTAGTGTATAACCCCAAAATGATTTAGGTAGTTCCGTAAAGGTCATCATTGACCTTACCTCATCCAACAAGGTTCGCTTTCTCCTTTCAGCCACTCCATTGTGTTGTGGCATGTAAGGTGGAGTCCATTGGGATAATATCCAATTATCCCTAAGATAGTCAAGAAACTCTTGGCTTAAGTATTCTCCAACTCGATCAGATCAAAGTGTTTTAAGGCTTTTCCTAAGTTGTTTCTCTACTTCATTTCTAAATTCTTTGAACTTTTCAAAAGCTTCATATTTGTATCTCATTAGATATACATATCCAAATCATGAGTAGTCATCAATAAAGGTAATGAAGTAGATGAAGCCACCTCTAGTATGTATGGATATTGGACCATATACATCTAAATGTATTAAGTCTAATAATCCATTAACACGTTCACCTTTTCCCTTAAAGGGCAATTTTGTCATCTTGCCTAACAAGCAAGATTCACATGTGTCATATGATTCATAATCAAATGACCCTAAACTACCACTCTTGTATAGTTTAGCCATTTCCCTCTCACTTATATGGCCAAGGCGACAATGCCATAAATAAAATGATTTTAACAAATCTTGTTTATATCTCTTATTGTTATTGATATTTAAAATTGGATTTGACATATCTAATATGTATATACCATTGCATAATATACCACTAGTATAAAGAATACCATTCAACATAATAGAACAACAATTGTTACTAAAACCCAAATGGAAACCATCTTATTTAAATTAGAAACATAAATTATGTTTTTAGTTAAAGCGGGTACATAAAAGTAATTGTCCAAATTTAAAATAAGCCGACTAGAGAGGGTCAATACATAAGTTTCTACAGCTAATACATCAAACTTTGCTCCATTTCCAACGCGTAAGTCTGACTCTCTCTTATTGAGCTGCTTACTATTCTTTAGGCCCTACATATCAGTGCATATGTGTGAGCCACAACAAGTATCTAATACCCATATATTATTATTAGTAATAGTATTAACCTCAATAACATAAATACCTGAAGTAGATGGGGCATCAAATGCCTTCTTCTTCAAAGACTCCAAGTAGGCCTTGCAATTCCTCTTCCAATGGCCATCCTTGCCACAATGGAAGCGAGTCCCTTTTGGGGCAGTCTCTTTGGCTTTTTTCTTAGCCTAGCCTCCTTTAGGCTTTGTGGACTGCTTCTTCTTCTTTTGGTTCTTCTTCTTAGAACCAGAAGAGTCAATTAGCATCACAGCCTTACTGTCCTTCTTAACAGATGGCTCAGTTGTCTTGAGTATGTTGATCAGCTCAGGAATAGTGGTGGAAATCTGGTTCGTCCTATAGTTAAGCACAAAAAGGGCATAACTATCAGTCAAACCAGTTAGAATTAAGTCAATACTTAATTCATGATCCATCACAAAAACCAAGGTGGCCAACCTCTCAATATAGGCATTTCTCTTCAGTGCATATTGCACTGGAGATGTCCCCTCAACCATCTTAGAGTGAAATAGTTGCCTTGAGATCTCGAACCTTTCGGATCATGCTTGCTCATCAAATAGCTCTCTTAGATGGAAGACTATAATGTGAGCATCCATAGCCTTGTGCTGTTTTTGCAACTCAGTCGATATTGTGGCGAGCATAATGCAACTTGCCATCTCACTATCTTCAAGATGCTTTTTGTATGCCTTCTGAACATCTTCAGAAGCATCAGTAGTAGGGGAATCGGGAAGCCCTTCATTTAGGACATAATCTATTTTCTCAGATTTGAGAACTATTCTTAAATTCCTAAGCCAGTCCAAAAAGTTATGCCAAGTCAACTTGTTTGACTCCATTAGTGATTGTAAATTCACACTTGATACCATGATGGTGATTCTAGCAACCTAGATGTAAAAAGAGCATGTTAGAATGTATGTGAAAATGCATGACTATTAGGTCTTTAATAAATTGCATTATAACTCCCACTATTTTATTGTGAGTCCATAGCCCTCACTATGAACCTCAAAGAACCTATATGGAAGTTCTCCTAGTGGGTCGATATCTAATTTGCTAAGAATGACTTTGAGGCAACTCAACAAACCATCCTTAGTTTAGTTGGTAGGTATATGATACATGCCAATAGCATTTCCATACAACTATCGAATCTTGTGCTATCATCTAATTGATGTGTGCACATACATTGGGCTATCAACTCTTGATATGTGCACAACACTTACCCAACTTTGCCTCTAATACTCATTGACATTAGCGCAAATCCAACAAATCAATGATATTGGTTAAGTCCAACCTATTAATCATGAAATCTAATTTCAATGGTTCTAACATATTCTTATAGAGTGAGCTTGAGGCAACTCAATAACTCTAACTATAGAAGAACTTTGGTTCTCCCCACATTAATGGAAGACATAAGACATAATTGTTTATTCAGCGAGGGATTTTGTTGAATTAGTCTCATCATATTATTATTGCATGCTTTATATAAATATATATATATATATATATATATATATATATATATATATATATATATATATATATATATATATATATATACATTCATCATATGGATATATAAAGATAGTTACATTAACTAGATGGCATGATTATGGACATACTAAAATCAATCTCTTGAGATTGACTAGGTCTTAGTTAGGTATATGCATGAATTACAACCCAAAAATAGAAATCAAATTCCTACTTTTAAGTCTTTTTGTTTATGGAACCATCTTCTTTGCTTCTTGCTCCATTGCATCTCAATTCTTTCTTAATCCTATGTAATCTAATTACATATTTCAAATATAGAAAATCTTAATTTACCTTTGAGGGGAGCAAGATGAAAAAAAAATACATAAGAAAGAAGAGATAGACAAGGACACATAGGACCTATTTACCAAAAAATAAAATCATGCATGCTCAATCATATTGGGCTTAAGTCCATAATCATCAATCATGTCTTTCCATACACCCCTAGCATGCATTTTCTAATGCATAAAATTAAAATAAAATAGGTAGTGATAATTTTGGATAATAAAATTGAAAGTCGATTCAACACTTGAACCAAAATTGCATACTTTTATTGTTTCAGTCAATTTAATTTTGTATGTCATTTTAATATGAAATTTAATAATTAACCAAATTAAATTAAATTCCATATTTTCAGAATTAATTCAAAACTAATTGTCAAAAATTAAACAATTTAATTTTAACATACATGCCGCTTTCTAGTCATATAAGGTATGCCATTTGCTCAACTTAAATTAATTCAAAATTAACTTCCAAAAATTCCCAAAATTTTTAGAACTTCAAATCATCATTCTAAGTATCTTTAGGTTATATCAGATCCATCAAAATAATTTTGGCACAAGCAAAATAATTAAGACAAACGAACCGACACATAAAACGCTCAAAACGACCCATTTAGCATCTAAAATTAATTTGGAAATTTAAATTCGAGCAAATTTATTTTGGCATGCATCTAACATCAAAATAATATATTTTTAATCACATAAAATTTCAAGGTACTGAAAATGAAAAATTTATATACAAAAAAAATTAAACAAAACAGTCCTATTAGGTACCCAAAACAATTCTGTTTCGATATTTATTTGAAAAGTTAATTAAAACAATTTTTAATTAATTATTGGACACTTTCAAAGGCTTAAACACATTCTCAATATGCCTAAATAAGTTTTCACTAATCAAATTAAAGAAAAATATGAATAGCCCCAACAATTAAGCCAAACAACATCACATGTTCATCAACTATGTAATTTTCAACAATTTTGTAATAAATTCGAAATTAATTATTTGAATCATATTCAAACCATTTTTCAATCAATATAATCATCCTCAATCATCTCATGATTAGATTATGTAAAGAAAAATATGTAAAACAAATTTTACAAATTAATTTCAATTTTACAAATTAATTTCAATTTTACAAATCAAAAGATCCAAAATCATCAAAACCATGCAATTCAATTACACCTTAAATTAAAATTAATTTTAATGGGTACAAGAAGGCTCTGATACCAATGAAGGATTTTGAGCATGTATCACATACATATTACTTAGTGGAATTTAAAATTTTTCAAACTCGAAACAAGAGAATCAGCTTGTGCCAATTAAAACTAATTTAACAAAGCAAAATTAAGAAATTATACCTTTATAATTTCTTGATTTTTCTTCAACTTCTCACCTTATTGGGTTGTAGCAAACTACAACAATCCAATCTTGGATTGTCTCTAACAATATCCACGTGAAGAAGAGAGAATGAAACCACTAGGGAGATGGCTTGAACACACCTCAAAGTGGTAGCAATGATGTGTGTTCTTTTGAGAGAAAAAGAATAAATTCCTTAATTTTCTTGTTTTCAAAAATTTTTCTTCTTCCAAAAATTTTCCTTGTCAATTTTCTGTTTTTTGGGGTTTTTTAGATCCAAAAGAATATCAGTTTCATTGATCAAAAAGTAAAAGAGAAGAAAATGAAAAGTTATGCTAGATAAATGGCCGTAATGGCCAATTTAAGTATGATTTGCAGGTTGCGGCTTGCTGGCCAGCGGGCCCATATTGGCCCGTCAACCTTCCGAGCAATTTTTTCCCATGATCTTATTGCGAACTGACTCGAAATAATTCTCTCCTATTTTTAGATCCCATCCAAAGCTATTTTACTCATTCTTCACATCTCCAAAGTGTGTGACCCATTAGGTTCTTAGTTATATTGGCCACTTGAATTATCAATTAATTTAAGCAAGTCATAAGCGGTATCTAGCAACACATCATCACCTCTAATTAACTAGAAAGTCAGTGGTTTGACGACGAACCTTTCCATAGACAATTTCTGTGCAATTTATCCTTTCATCATTCTATTACCCACTTGGTTCAGAGTATGGATAATGTGTCAACTTCCGCTAGACTGACTACATTACACCTAGCCTAAGTGATGTTGGATCTTATCCTTGAGACTCAATACTCTATTAGACATGTCACTGAAGACCATCTTCATGATATCTCCACTCTGGCTAAAGATTTTTGAGTAATGTCTTGACAAGTGGCCATGGTTATACACTCCCTATATTTGGAGTGGTGAATCCTTTATTGACTATCCAATTACCTTCGAATACATCAAACTGTACCCAATCACCACCCTATGAGCAATCTCTATGAGGTAACAAGTAATAGAGTCAAAGTACAAAATCAGTATCTAAGATATCCTTGAGTACCTCAAACCTATGGATACTCGCACCATTGCTATGATGAGACTATCATTGACATTTGAATAGAATATCCATATGATTGTCTCATAAAAGGTCATCCAGTGTACTTGGCTACTCTTAGAAAGCATCCATATGCTAACTCTAAACATCTTATGGTTACAAATTATGAGATCTACTGCTTGATCTAATCAAGGAATATAACATGTGCTAGTCTATCTGGATTAATAATGTCTCATCTTATTAATCCTATAACTAGGGATAATTTAGATACTAACATAATTATACATGATAAGAATCTCATTATCATAATCTCATCATGATTTCTTTCATGCTTTATTTTGTATCAAAGACTTCATTAATTGATTTAAGATCACTATCAATTCATATAAAAAATGAATAACAAATTAATGAAAATGCCTTTTATTAATTTAATAAATATCTACAATAAGTGCTAAAGGTAATTGCCTTTAGAGCACTTCTCTAACAAATATTGTGTATAGAAATGTTCGTAGTCAAACCACCGACTTTTCGGTCAATTGGGGGTCATGATATGTTGCTAGATACCACTTATGACTTACTCAAGATCAAGTGTTGATCTGAGTGGTCAATATAACCGGAATTCTAATGGGTCATATGCATTGAAAGTACGTAGAGTAAATAAAATGGGCAATTGGATTAGATCCAAAAGAAGGTCCTGATAAGGACATACATGTCCTAGTCGGAATTTTCTATGGGAACATAATTGCAATTGTTCCTGATCGGGACATAAGATGTCCCAACCGGGAACTGCCCGATTTGGGCATTTCTTGACTGGGACAGGTGTGTCCTGATCGGGATGATGTCAGAATAGGAAATCTAATCTGATTAAGATTTTTTGAGCGAGGGTTTCGAATCCTAATTGCTTAAGGACTATAAATATAAATAGTCCCTTTTTTGACATTTAGAGATAGCTTTTTAAAAAGAAGAAAAGTGTTTTCGTTCTTCCCTCTCCTCCCTTGCATATTCTCTTGCTATCACAAGAGATAGTGCAAAACCTATAGCCAAAAGGTTTTTCTCTTCATATCATTCACATGGACTATCGTTAGAGGTGATCCTAGGAATGATTACTGTGGTTTGTAATAACCTGGTAAGGTGAAATGAAGGACAAAAGCTCTGACAAAAAGTAATATTCTTCAAATCTTCTATGGTTGGATAATTGATTAAGACTACATAGATTGTTCCATTATTTTGGGATTAAAAAATTTTAAATTCTGCTATGTTTGTGTATATAATATGCATGGTGTAATCCCAACAGTGGTATCAGAGCCTCCCTATGGTTGTCTTAGTCAATTTTAATTTGAAGAACAATTAGTTTGCATGAAAATTGGATTTAGGGTTCTTAAAGTTTAATGAGATTAAATTTAGCTGATTTTGTTTTCATTATTATTAATCTGTTCATGTGATATTCTGGGATTAATGACAATGAATAATTTGATATAAATTTGATTTGTATGATTAATTGGTTGGCATTGTATTTTGATTGTGAAAACTAGGGTTTTTCTATAATGATTGTTTATTTGATAAACAAATGAACCCGAAAATATGTTTAGAATATTATTTTGGATTTTGAATGGATTGAATGAAGTTTTGAAAGAGTTTCAAAATTCTAGAAACGCAAAAGTCCCGACCGGAAAATAGTTTCCCGATCGAAACACTGCCCAGTTCCAGTTTCTATTTTAATTTGTAATTTCAATTTTCTAGCACCTATAAATTCATAAAAATTATGAATTTGTGGATAATTTTAGTATTTTGTAAGTATATCAGATTGTTAATTTAGTTCCTCTTTATTCCATTTTAATTCTGACATTTAATTGATTCAGTTTGGGTGTTTTGTGATTTGTTCGTTAGTCTGAGATTGTACTTTGGATTGGTTTAAGCTGATCTATAGATGCCCGGATAGATGATATATTCTCTGAAATTATTAGAAATTTTGAATTTGATTCGATATGGAATTAAGTTAATACTAGTTTGACTAGATTTAGACATATATGAAATAATTAAATTGTTTAATTATTTAATATCTAAATTGAGGTGATTTAATTTGGAATTAATTTCTGGAAATTTTGGTGTTAATTGATAATGTGATTATGGAATTAAACCTAAAATGAAATTACATGATAAAAGCAAATCATGATATGGTTAAATGAGACCCGAATTTTAATTTTCTATTTTGCATTAGAGATGCATGCTAAGGGTGTATGATGGCATGATGGATAATTATGGACTTGACCAATGT
This sequence comes from Balakata baccata, assembly GCA_949630135.1. Taxonomy (NCBI): domain Eukaryota; kingdom Viridiplantae; phylum Streptophyta; class Magnoliopsida; order Malpighiales; family Euphorbiaceae; genus Balakata; species Balakata baccata. Next base: position 10,946 of record CATIWF010048212.1, read on the forward strand.
GATTGAGCATACATAGATTTTATTTTTGTATTTGGTAAATAGGACTTGCGTGTCCTTGCCTCTTTCTATATTCTCTTGTATTTCTCTTCTTATCTAATTCCCCTCAAATGTAAACTGAGGTCTTCTAGTTTTAATATTATGTAATTAGATTACATAGAATTAGATTAGAATTGAAGTGCAAGGAGCAAAAAGCTAGGAGGTGGTGCCAATATACAAGAAGACTTATAATAGGATTTTGAATTCTATTTTGGGTTGTAATTCATGCATCTACCTAGGTGATATTGGGTTTTTGACATGTATCTAATACATATGATGCAGTAGAAAAATAAAATAAAAAATCCGAACCAAATGATACAACTTGTTTCATCAAAATTAACTAACTGAAAAAAGGGTTTGAAGATTTTACCTTTAATTTCTTGGCTTATTTTTACTCCTTCTTGTATGGTTGTCGTAAACTACAACAATCCAAGCTAATGCTGATCCAAACGAAGGTAGTAGAAGAAAACCTCTTAGAAAAATAGCCTTGAAGAATTATTTTGTGCTAGCAAAAATAATTGTTTTATGTGAGAAAATATCTAGAAAATTAACAATTAATTTTCTATAGTGGTTAGGCTTTCTTTCCAGTAGGTATTTCCCAAATACCCTAGGTCAAAGAAAAATTCCAAATAGGATTAGGGGACAATTTGGCAATTTCGCCAAATTGGCATAAAATTGCCTAATTAAGGGCAATTGGCAGTGTTGGCCGTGGCAGGTCCGCACAAGGCTTGTAAGCCCTCCCGAGCAATTTTTTTGGAATTTTTCTCGCAATCCCGTCATAATCCAACCCCAAATAATTTCTCATTATTTTGGATCCTATCCAAGGTCATTTTAATCCTTCTTCACACCTTCAAAATGTGTGACCTATTAGGTTCCTGATTATGTTAACCACTCAAATTAACAATTAATTTGAGCAAGTCATGAGTGGTATCTAGCAACACATCAAGATTCCAAATTGACGGAAAGCTAGTGGTTTGACAACGAACCTTTCCATAGACAATATCTATGCAATTTATCCTTTCGTCATCCTATACCTCACTTGGTTCAGAGCATAGACTATGTGTTAGCTCCTGCTAGATTGACTACATCACACCTAGCCGAAGTGATATTAGATCTTATCATTGGGACTCATTATACACTCCCTCTATCAGGAACGGTAAATCCTTTGTTGGCTACACAATTGCTTTTGAATACCTTAAGCTGTACCCAATCACCACCTTATGAGCAACCTCTGTAAGGCAACAAGGAATGGAGTCAAATCACAAAATCAGTATCCAAGATATCCTTGAGTACCTCAAGTCTAAGAATACTTACACCATTGCTATGATGAGACAATCATTGACATTTGAATAGATAATCCATATGATTGTCTTATAGCAAGTCATTCAGTGTACTTGACTACTCCTAGCATGTATCCATATGTTAACTCTGAATATCTCGTGCTTACAGCTAATGAGATCTATTGCTTGATCCAACTAAGGAGTACAACAAGTGCTAGTCTATTCGAATTAATAATGTCTAGTCTCATTAATCCTATGACTAGGGATAATTTAGATACGAACATAAATGATAGGAATCTCATTATCATGATCTTATCATAATTTCCTTCATGCTATGTTATGTATCAAGGACTTTATTAATTGATTTAAGATCACTATCAATTCACATATCAAATGAACATCAAATAAATGAAAACACCTTTATTCATATAAAATAAGTTTGTACAACAAGTGCTAAAAGTGATTGCCTTTAGTATACCTCCCTAACATACTCCCACTTGTACTAAAGTCGATCGCTTTTATATCTAATACCATAGGTGAGAATATGAAAGTCATATTTCTTTTGGGGAAGTGGCTTTGTGATCATATCATCAATATTCTGATATGTGGGTACTCTTTCTATCTTTACATCACCTCTACCTATGATTTCTCTAACCACATGGTAGTGTTTGAGCATATGTTTGGATCTTTGATGGGACCGTGGCTCATTTGCTTGTGCAACGGCTCTATTGTTGTCACAATATAGCTGTATTGGGACAACAATGATAGGAACCACTCCTAACTCTATGATGAACTTCTTTATCCAAATTGCCTCCTTAGCTGGTTCAGAAGCTGCTATGCATTTTGCTTCAGTCATAGAAGCTGTGACATCATACCTATATAACAGGACTATGCCTATTATTTCACCCAATAACAGGAACAATCTCATTATATAGATAGAATGCCACTATCTTTGCTTATCTTCTTCTATTATTGATTATTCATATTCTGGGTTACTATATTTTTTTTCCACATCATATATAGTTTTGGGCTTAGGCCTCATACATGTACATAATACATATATCTAATACTGTGTCATATACAAGCTGTTTCTACAGTACCCATGTGCATGGATGTACAAGATACAAAATATGATAAGCTGACCCACAAACCGGGTCTCAAATGTCTTCTCTTGATATAGGCCCTAGCAGACTTCTCTTCCTTCAACTTTGCTATCTACAAGCTCCTTAACCTACATGAGTTAAGCGATCTCTAGCTTAGTGGTACATATAGGCATTGGAATTTTCCCATGCAAACATATAAACAAGGCATAATATATATCATGTCATAGCATTATGTATCTTGGCACTATGAACATTATATCATGTTTATGAAAGTTATAGAAATGTGGTATCACATGCATACAATTTCTATGTTCATTTCATATTATATGCCTTAACCTCTTTACTATTATTCGTGCCATCAACCTCTTACCATCAATCAAAGCTATCATGTTCATTTTCTTTTCAATAAGCAATTTTGATAAATATAGCCCAAACCTCATTTCTCGGATTGGCTAGCTACGGGATGTGAAGTAGACACACCCAGTCCAGGGCTAGTCATCCTACTCACTCTTTGTATAGGGTAATAAAGTAGTTGCTCCCAGTCCAGGGTCAGACATCCTACATACCTACTATGTCCAGTGTGCTCGTTCGAGCTCTTCGAGTCAAAAGACTAAGTATAATAATGGATATGAGTGCTGGGAATAGGAGTACCCAGTCTAGGGTAGCAACCATGTTCCCCTCTCAGACCTTGTAGCGATACATATCATTTATCCTCTTTATGGTGCACCATCTATCCTAAAGTAGTTATTGGGTGGAGAAATGGGCATTTGTATAAAGTAACCCTTTGTTTCAACCTCATTCTTCTTGCTGCCATTATATTATTTATAATTCATGCATGTTCATATATCACATTTATACTTATTAATATGTTTTCATATGTTTTTACCTTATACTATGACATTTGTGCATATTTAGCATGTTTCAGAATTGACCAGAAAGTCAGTGGTTTGACTATGAACCTTTCCATAGACAATAATATGTGTAATTCATCCTTTCATCATCCTATACCCCACTCGATTCAAAGCATGGACTAGGTGTCAGCTCCCACTAAATATAGCCCAAGTGATGTTAGATCTTGTCCTTGGGACTCATTATTGTATTAGACATGTCACTGAATACCATTTTCAGGATGTTTCGACTCTGGCTAGAGATTCCTGAGTAATGATCATGGTAAGAGGCCATGGGCATACTCTCCCTATATCAAGAGCGGTGAATCCTTTGTTGGCTACCCAATTACCTTCGAATACTTCAAACTGTACCCAATCACCACCTTATGAACAACCTCTATAAGGCAACAAGGAATGGAGTCAAAGCATAGAATCAGTATCTAAGATATCCTTGAGTACCTCAAGTCTAAGGATACTTGCCCCATTGCTCTGATGAGACTATCATTGACATTTGACTAGATAATCCGTATGATCGTCTCGTAGCAAGTAATCCAATGTACTTGATTACTCTTAGTAAGCATCCACATGTTAACTTTGAACATCACATGTTCATAGCTTATGAGGTCTACTGCTTGATCCAATCAAGGAGTATAACATGTGCTAGTCTATCTGGATCAACAATGTCCCATCTTGTTGATCTTATGACTAGGGATAATTTAGATACTAATATAATTACACATGATAGGAATCTCATTATCATGATCCCATCATGATTTCCTTCATGCTATGTTTCATATCATGGACTTTCATTAAT
>CATIWF010048258.1:0-10472 GCA_949630135.1 Balakata baccata
CTACACATTCATTCCAAAACCCACGGAGGACATTTTCGTCATTTAATGCTAAACCCCCCTCAACAACAACTACTCTCTGCCAGGCCTCTCTCTCCTTTCTCTGCTCAATAGTTGAAGTTCAATCGATAGTATTTGATTTCGCTTGACTACTCTTTCTACTCCCCATTCTCTGCTGAATATTTCAAATTTAGGATCTTTCTGTTTCCATCAATGGCATCCTCGTCTTCGGATCCTGTGCTCAAGGCAGAACTGGGTAGTGGTTGTTTTAGCGGTGGCGGAGGTGGAGAGAGCTCTGAAGCAGTGATAGCAAATGATCAGCTATTGCTCTATAGAGGACTGAAGAAGCCAAAGAAGGAAAGAGGTTGCACTGCCAAAGAACGCATCAGCAAGATGCCTCCTTGTACCGCCGGTAAACGCAGCTCCATTTACCGTGGAGTCACTAGGTATACATTCCGATGCATATTCCTATTTTTGTTATCCGACTACAAAATTTATAGCTTTTTGGTTTAATTAAAAATCAGGCTTTGGTTAGCTTTTGACTGTTTTTCAGGAATTGCTATAGATATATGATATAATAGTATCTTGTGTATTGTTAATCTGTTCCGGTACAAATGTACGTCCATAATTTTGTTGGTGGCAATTGCCTGTTGCAAAAAAAAATGTTGCTTGATGGTGCCCTAAATCTTAATTTCACTCTTTTATAAGAAACAACGGATTTGATTCAAGGATTACAATGCATACACTAGTGTTGTACGCTAATGGTTTTAGTTTTGATTTTGTGGTCAATGGAATTTCAGACATAGATGGACTGGTCGGTATGAAGCTCATCTTTGGGATAAAAGTACATGGAACCAGAATCAGAATAAGAAGGGAAAGCAGGGTCTCTCTCTCTCTCTCTCAATATTTCTCTCATTGTGTATTCTTTTGACTGACATTGATTTTCATTTTTCCCGGCATGGAATAACTGCTGCTATTCGTTGTGCCAGTATACTTGGGTAAGTTGTTTGCTTGACATGGTGTGTTTCTTTAGATAACCTTATGCCTGTGTGAGTTCATATTTGTTGCACTTATTAAGGATTACTTACTTACAGGTGCATATGATGATGAGGAGGCTGCAGCTAGAGCATATGATCTTGCTGCCTTAAAGTATTGGGGCCCTGGAACACTCATCAATTTTCCAGTGAGATATTGAATTAAACCTATTCATTTTGTCAACAAACCTATTTTTGTTTAATTTTTATATTTTTGCTCTTACTATTGATTTCATATGTAATTTGTACATGAGCTCCTTTCCACAATTTTTTATTTTCATCTTTCCCTAATGAGGGATCAAAGTGCAACACATTTATTTTCTCATAGAGTTACATAGTGGAAAAATAAATTTTCTAATACAGCATAGTGATATTTAGATAATTCTGTTTTAGCACTAATTTTCTTTTTTTTTCCCCATGATATAATAAGAATCTTATACAGAATAATAACCATGTGGTGCAGGTTTCTGATTATACCAGAGATCTTGAAGAAATGCAGAATATGTCAAGAGAGGAGTATCTGGCATCTCTTCGTAGGTAAGTAAATCTACCGTGAAAAGTATACTTTAAAGCTATGACTTTGCTGATTTTAGTAATGAAGATTTTTTCTACAGGAAGAGTAGTGGCTTTTCAAGAGGAATCTCTAAATACCGTGGACTCTCCAGGTATTGTTTTCTGCCATGCAATTTATTTGCACACAAGTTGCTCATCAGATTGTGAAGGGTTAGATGGTACATCATTTTGTTTCAATGCGTTGCTAGTTCTTGAGAAGACATTTTAGTGCATTTTAACTTTGTATTCACCTTGGATGCTATAATGACTTCTTGTATATTGTGTTTAAAGCTTTTTGAAACCATTTATTTAACTGTTTTCACAAGTTGCCTATATGTAAAAAATTCCTAGTTCATGATCAGTTGTATTAATCTCAAACTTAAATCTTTGACAAATTTTTTCGAAATGTTCTTGTATGGGGACAATTGTTAATGATACTCTCTGTTTCTTCTTACCTGTAGCTTTATTTAGCTGTATGGCTGTCATATAACACATTATATGAGTAGAAAAAAATGATATCTCTGTGAATTAATTCATACTGATATTTGTTTTTCTTCCGTCTTTTGTTCCATTTTCTGATTTTCAAAAACAGTAGATGGGAATCGTCATTTGGTCGTATGCCTGGATCTGAATATTTCAGTAGCATAAATTATGGTAAGGTCTAAAGTTCTAGCTTGAAGGATTCCCTTTGACCAGCAACCAAGAAGTTGTATTGGAGATTTTTGCCAAATCATACTTAATCCAAGAAAATCATTTTTTTTCCAATAAGTTGGTAATTGAAGGCTTCAGTATATGTCTTTTTTCCCACCTATTTTTGCCGGAAACCAGTGCCATCTATCTAATGGTGATATCTCATTATATGGTGCAGCTGATGATCCAGCAGCGGAAAGCGAATATGTTGGGAGTCTTTGTTTTGAGAGAAAGATTGATCTAACAAGTTATATCAAATGGTGGGGATTGAATAAAACTCGTCAAGCAGAGTCCATTTCAAAGTCAGCAGAGGAAATGAAACCTGGTTGTGCAGAAGGTATTGGTGATGAACTTAAAACAACAGAACTGGCAATTCAACATACTGAGCCATACCAAATGCCCCTCTTGGGCATGCCTGTTCACGTGAAAAAGCATAAAGGCTCCAAAATCTCTGCTTTGAGTGTTTTGTCACAATCAGCCGCTTTCAAGAGCTTACATGAGAAGGCATCAAAAAAACAAGAAAACAGTACTAAACAGGCTGAGAATGAAAACAAAAATACAAATACTAACAAGATAGACTATGGGAAAGCAATTGAGAAGTCTGCAAGTCATGATGGCAGTAATGAGAGAATTGGAACTGCATTAGGAATGAGTGGAGGATTGTCTCTTCAGAGAAATGTCTACCAACTGACTCCTTTCCTGTCTGCTCCCCTTTTAACCAACTACAGCACCATCGATCCTTTAGTAGACCCCATCCTTTGGGCATCACTTGTTCCTGTTCTCCCTACCGGACTTTCTCGTAATCCTGAGGTAGATATACTCTCAATCACTTTTTTCTTTTGTTTAGTTGCTTTATTCCTTGGTGCACTCTTTTATCTCTCTGTGTATGTGCAAGTGTGGAAACACCAGCAGTTTGAATCAAGATCTCCTCAAGTTTTAAAAAATAAATAAAGAGAAGTTAGGACTGTGCGAGAGTGGACCACAAGGAGTTAGTCACTCTATTGGTTGTAACTTGTAAGATATATTGTCTATCTTTCCACTATTATGAGGGGATATATGTTAGAAGCCTTAGCGTAAAGAATTCACGGAAGAGAAGCTAAACACAGAATAACCAAATATTTTTTATTTGTAAATTCAAGCCAAAAATAAGCCTATGATTACAATAATTTTAATGAGGAACATATGCATAAAACCATCTGTACGAACCCTTTTAGTTGAAACAGTGTCTAGAAGATGGGAACTTGAGATAGTTTCTCTTTTGTACTCTTAGAGAACCAGCAAGCCTATGTTCAATACAAAGTACGGAATAAGCTAGCATCATTTTGATGACATTTCAATAAAGGCAGATTGCTATTTTATATTTATTTGTGTGGAATACCAAAAAGAAAGGTCATGTGGTTTTGCTTTTAGAGTTTGATACAAAATAATGCTCAGTTTTGCAATATATAGGGGAGGGGTGGGATGCAACAATGTCAATATATTTATTGAGAAATTTCAATAATGAATAAAAGGTATGCTAGTCAGATTTATTATAATGAGAAATTTTACAACAGATCAAGGATGAACTGGTCATATTTATTGTACTTTTTATTGTGAACTTCTTACCATCATCACATGTTAGCCATATCCATGTAAATATCACAATAACAATCAACTTTAGCTTCAACCTGCCATGGTAAAGGCACAAAAAGGAGAAAAGAACCTTTTCCATTTACATACATTATAGAAACCTTACATGCATATTCTTGTGCAGGTGACAAAGACAGAGACCAGTTCAACTTACACGTTTTATCGGCCAGAGGAATGATTATATTTTTCTTTTGGTTCTGCATTTTATGGACATCCAGATACTTGGGAGGTTTTATGAATGGATCACAGAACGAAAAATGCAAGGAAAATGTAACCGTAAGTCTTTTTTTTCTTTTAATTTATTTAAGATTTAAAAAAAAAAAAGGTTTTTTTTCAAAGGTTAGTTTTTGCATCTTTTTCATAGAATATAGAGAGAAAATACTGATGTATATTGATCAGATGTAGAGGTATCAATGCATCCTGATGTATTACGTTCTGATTAATTTGTGTTGCACATTTTGATAAGCAGATATATTTGTATATAAATAAAATAAAAAATCCTTGATTTCTTAGCATCATCAAATGTAGCCAGTTGAGTTATATAATAATTCCTTGTTGATATACATCAGATGTTGTTCCTACTTCAAAGAGGCTGACTGTTGTTTGGAGTATGTGATTGGGAACTCGGTAGGAAAAAACAGGTTTTTCAGTTGTACATTTAAAGAACAGCTCATTTTCATTTCATTTACTGTAATTATTCAAACATTTTCTTGATTCAAGGGGGTTTTGAACAAAGGGTCTGTCTGCGGTATGTTAGCATTTCCACTATTGGATGGACGTGCACTTCATCTGAGCCGTTTATTAATTTAAAGAACAGGTTTTTCAGTTGTACATTTAAAGAACAACTCCTTTTCATTTCATTTATTGTTATTATTCAAACATTTTCTTGATTCAAGGGGGTTTTGAATAAAGGTTTTGTCTATATGGATGAGATTCCTTAAGCCTAGGCTATTGGATTCATCATGTGCTATGTTGTGTATTAGGCCAAATGGATATCATGCTATGAGTGTCATGAGTGGATATCAATATGATCCCGTCAAGGGTTTATGGGTGACTGTCAAGAACATCTTTAAATACTTGAGAAGAATTTGGGATGTATTATTGGTTTAAAGAGATAGTAAGTTTAAGGTAAGTAGGATTATGGATGCCAGCATCCAATTCGACAAGTATAATTTAAATCCTAGTCATGCTATGTATTCACATTAAATGGTTGCGCAGTCGATTGGAAGAGTTCCAAGTAGGTGATGGTAACTACGATATGTTAGCATACCACCATTGGATGGATGTACACCTCATTTGAGCCGTTCATTAATTTGCAATTTTAACTGCTGGATGAATATCTTGTGATCTGAGCCATTTATTATGCCTGATGTACTGGTATGGGAGACTTGAATAAAATTGCATTTCTTTCTTGAAATGATAAAGTATAAAATAAGAAAATATAGGATGCTATGGAGAAATATTTCGGTAGATTCGGTCTACAATGTCACTGTAGACTCATTCAATTATAAAGTAACAAGCATTTAATTGTTTTATTCATATTGATTGATGTGAATAAATCTTTATATATGTCATTGCGTGTTTGAGTTAGTGTACAGATAATGTATAAAATTGAGTCTATTTAAGAATTTTCCAATATTAGTTTAGTGAATGGAGAAATTTAATTTAAAGAATAAGGTGATTAGTTGGAGGGTGAATTTCACTCACAGTTTTCCAATTATATAACTCGTAACAATTTGGTGCCTGAAAGATTATTTATAACACAAAAGTATCTCAATTATTTAACTCGTAACAACTCGGTACCTGAAAGATTATTTGTAGACAAAGGTATCCCAATTATGTAAATTGTAACAATTCAGTACTTATAAAAATTATTTATAACACAAAAGTAATAAGGTGATTAGTTGGAGGGTGAATTTCACCCACGGTCCTCCAATTATATAACTCGTAACAATTCGGTACCTGAAAGATTATTTATAACACAAAAGTATCTCAATTATTTAACTCGTAACAACTCGGTACCTGAAAGATTATTTGTAAACAAAGGTATCTCAATTATGTAAATTGTAACAATTCAGTACTTATAAAAATTATTTATAACACAAAAGTACATCAATTTTTATTTTGTAACTAAATGGTACTTATGTGTTCAACTATTATGGTTCATTTAGCATTGTATTTGGAAAAAACGTTTTTCGGAAAAAAAATTTTGTATTTTTAACTTTTTGAGTTTTGAAAACTATTTTAGGTAAATACATATAAATAGATATTTTTTTTAGAAGTATATTTGAAAAAAAAAATTCATAAAACTAAAAAAAATTAGTCAATTAAATAAAAAAAATTCAAAATATGCTTTTGGAACACTTAACAGTACTCTCAAACACCCTTTAGTTTTTTTAACAGAAGTATAATATGGAATGTCCAAATAAATTTTAATAAAAACAAAATTAGTTATAATACACAGTCAGTAAAATTAAAACTTATCTAATGTGAATATTACATCTAATTTTATTTTTATTAAAATTTATTTGATGTTGATATTTTATATTACACTTATGTTAGAGAAAATAAGATTCAAATACGGAACTATTATTTAGTTACAAAATAAAAGTTGAAATACTTTTGTGTTACAAAATAAAAATTGAGGTATCTTTGTGTTATAAATAATTTTTTAGGTACCGAATTATTACGAATTAGATAATTGAGGTACATTTGTGTTACAAATAATTTTTCAGGTACTGAATTGTTACGAGTTATATAATTGGAGGACCGTTGGTGAAATTTACTCTTAGTTGGAAGAATTATCTGTCTGTTTTTATCCAATCCATTGAGATATGATTGGAAGTTGAAATTACAAGTTTTAATAAACATTAAATTTCAAAATAATAAAAAATTGAGATTTAAATACTAAACACATGGAAATTTTTTTTGAAACTAAAAAAAATCTTAATATTTGAAAGTTTGATAAAGGGTTGAAATTGAAACCTCTAAAAAAGATTAAGATTTAAATAGAATAGAAAAAAAAGAATATAATTTTCATTAAAAATGTGCCTATATATTAGGTGAATTTTTGTTATTTCCCCAAAATTGAGAGTCCCCCCGATTGAGAATATGCTATGTGCTTTTCTCAAAAATCATTGATGAACTAATAATATCTTTTGTAGGCCTTCAGCGGGGATGAAACATTATAAACGTAATAAGATACCTTCGCTTACTCCGGAAAATGCCACTCACCTTTTGTTTTGGCCAAATAATGGGTGAATAACGATGCTTTAACAATATTGTAGCAATTTAGTATTTTAAAAATTATTTATAGTATAAAATTATCTCAATTTTTATTTTATAATTAAAATAATATTTAAAAAACTGAATTATTACAATTTATATAGTTGAAATACCGTTAGTGAAATTCATCCAAATAATCTATCATTGAATTCGCCAACTCCAACTGAATGAAAGGGAAGGAAGCGAGTTCACCCCTTATAAATAACAAACATCAGGAAGAAATTCAGTTGTTGATTGAATCAAAATAGGTTGTTACTACATTTTTTCTTTTTTATTTTCAAATATGGAATTTACTATTTATTTAGCGCATTTTTCTATTTAATTGAAAAGAAAAATGACCATTTTTTATTTTTTCAATATGGATTAAAAATTTTATTAACTTGTATGGCTACCATTTGTCTTTATATATATATTTATTTATTTTTAATAATTGTTAAATTAATAAAATTAGTAAAAAAAATGTAAACTTGTATTTAATTAAGTTTATTGCCAAAGTAAATTTTGGGCAAAACTTAGTTACAAAAAAAAATATATAAACTTGTATTTAATTAACTTAATTAAGGTTATTTACTTTGATAAAATTTTAATAGACATTTGGTAGTTTTTAGTTGAGAGATTGACTGATATATGGTAAACTTTAGATAAACTTTGCATAATTTCAACTTTTATTAATTTTGTGGTAAACTTTATGTAAACATCGGGTAAACCTTAGAGTAAATCTTAGATAAATTTTTTGCAACTTCAATTTTTATTAATTTTTTAGTAAATCTTAGGTAGATTTTAGGTAAATTTTGGATAATTTTTATGAAAACTTTAGTAAATGTTGAGTTAACCTTATGTAACTTCAGCTTTTCTAGTAAATTTTTGGTAAATTTTGAATAATAACTTGAATAAATCTTAAGAAAAATTTGGATAAACCTTTTGTAACTTTAATTTTCATTAATTTTCTAGTAAAATTTAGATAAATTTCAGGTAAATTTTAGGTAGTTCTTGGATAAACATTAGTAAATGTTGAGTAAATCTTAAATAATTTCAATTTTCATTAATTTTATGATAAATAATAGATATAATTTGGGTTAACATTAAATAAATCTTTAATAAATCTTTTGTAACTTCAATTTTCATTAATTTTTTTAGTAAATTTTGAGTAATTTTTTAGTAAATTTTAGTAAATATTGAATAAATCTTGTATAATTTTAACTTGTATTAATTTTCTAATAAACATTTGGTAAATTTTTAGTATAACTTGAGTAAACAACTATAAGTAAATATTGGATAAATTTTTTATAACTTCAGTTTTCATTAATTTTCTAGTAAAGATTGGGTAAACATTTTGTAACTTTTGAAATGTTTGTAAAAATTTTAGTACGGCTGATATTTTTGAAAAAATTTTAAATAGTGAATTTTTTTAAATGTTTTAGCTTTTTTTTTTCTATTTTTCGTAAAATTTCCATTTAATAAAGATGTTGGATGGGAGGCTGAAACATCAAGAGAATTTTACAGAATTATCGAAAAGCAGATACCAATTTACAATTTCACCGGTGCTAAAAGTTTTTTTCAGTTTTATCGAAAATAATTTTCTAAAATTACAACAATATATAAATATGAAAATCACAAAAAATGTACTTAGATTGTATATATGTAATACATTCAATATACTTGAGCATATTTTGGTTCAATTTTCACAAAAAAAAAAGCAGAAGAAGAAAAAGACAATTAAATCATTAAAGAAGAAAAACAATAAAAATATAATTCAATCAAAATACTAAGTATCACAAATTCTCAAATAACAGTACCAATATCTGAAAAAGCTACCTAAAATGTGTTCAGACGGTATATTTTTAGAATACCTTCAGTATATATTGGGCATATCTTGGCTTAATTTTCACCAAAAAATAACAAAATAAGACTAAAAAGAATAACTAAATCATCAAAAAAGAAAAAAAAAAGAAAAACAAAATTCAATTGAAATTCAAAGCATCACAAATTCTTAAACTTACAGTTTTGTATATTTTTTAGAATACATTGAAAATATCTTCATTATACATTTAGAAATTAGGTGAATTTTGCCAACGGTACTTCAATTATGTAAATTATAATAACTCAGTACTCTAAAGATTATTTGTAATACAAAAATACCCAAATTATGTAAATTGTAACAACTCAATATCTCAAATATTATTTGTAATACAAATGTACCTCAATTATGTAAATTGTAACAATTTAGTATCACAAAAATTATTTGTAACACAAAAGTACTTTAAATTTTATTTTGTAACTAAATAGTACTTATTTCTTCAGCTATTAGGGCTCGTTTAGTTAATTAAAAAAAAAAAATTTAAAATTTGCTTTTAGAACACTCAGTAGCACTCCTAAGCACTCTCTTAGTCTCTCTAACAAAAGTATGATATGAAATATTCAAATAAATTTTAACAAAAACAAAATTAGTTATAATATAAATTAGTAAAATTGAAATTTATCTTATGTGAATATTAAAGCTAATTTTATTTTTATTAAAATTTATCTGATGTGCATATTTCATATTATACTTATATTAGAGAGATACAATCAAAAACGGAAATACTATTTAGTTACAAAATAAAAATTAAGATATTTTTGTGTTACAAATAATTTTTGAGACATTTAGTTGTTACAATTTATATAATTAGGATACTTTTGTGTTACAAATAATTTTTGAGGTACTGATTTGTTATAATATACACAATTGAGTACTTTTGTGTTACAAATAATTTTTCAGATACTGAGTTGTTACGAATTATATATAATTGAAAAACCGTTAGTGAAATTTACCATTAGAAATTCTATGGAAATATCTCGGAATTGCATTAGAAATACCTTTAGAATTCCTATAAATACTTTAAAAATTTTATGATAATATCTTAGATATATCTTGATTTAATTACATAGAAAAATAAAAAAAAAACAAAGAAGAAAAGAAGAATATATGAAAAAAAAGAAAAACAAAAGAGTAATCATTACCATTGCAGAAGATAAAATATAAATTGATTTCGATCAAAGACTAAGAAATAAACATCATTACCATGGTTATTCAATATAGATTTGATTGGTATGATAATGCTGAGGAGCGATTAATCTTCTGGAAATTCAGATGCTAATAAAATTACTGTTTACGAGGATCAAGATGATAATACCAAGGACCTGCTTTTGAGATTCACAAAAGAAAAAAAGACCCGCTTTTGCAGCGGATGAAATTCCCAAATTGCAACCTGCAATTAAAATTAGAGAAAATTTTGTTTTTGTGCA
>CATIWF010048266.1:0-10571 GCA_949630135.1 Balakata baccata
ATCAAGGCATCACATTGAATAAGCACAACCACATAAAGAAAGGCATAGAATGAGTAGAAACCGAGCAAGCATTTCATTAATATTCAATTGAGTATTACAAAGATGGCCAAGCCATTATGCACTGTTCGTGTGGGTAGGGGGGCACCCACAAGGCGAACGAGCCCGTCAAGCATCCGATCCAAGCAACTAGTCCAACTGATGACTAGTCATTCCCCCCTAAAGAGCATTAGGGGCATGTTGGGACTTGGCAGAAGAAAACATGAATATGTTCCACCCATCACCCCCCTTGAAATTACAAAAATAAAATTAATTTTGAAAAGACTGTTTTGCCCTTTCATTACAATGTTCTTCCCCCCCGAATTACAAGTACCGAATTACAAGATGGTCTACAAGATTGCCCCCCTTACACGAGGCACATGCTGTAGGTTGAGTAACAAGTAATTTTAAGTCTAGGAGGTTACCTTTAAAATTCTTTAATTTTAGAGGGGTTGATATTGTATAATTTTTTGCGGTGCCACCAGGCATCGGCATCCTAAGTCCCCGTTTGGAATGAATGAATTAAAAAAATAAATTCTACTTAGAATTCATTTGTAAATAAATTTTTATATTTGGACTGATATAACTTAAAATATGGAATTTAATTGAATTCTATTTAATTGTATTTGGAATAAATTTAGATTTTGATATTCATTTATATATATATTTTTAAATTATTCTTGTAATGACTTAAAGAAAAATGTAAATATATATATATATAAATAAATATGCCTAAATATATATTTGGATTGGATTAAATATGTGTATAGACATGCACTTGTAATATTTTAAAAAAATTTCAAACATAACTATAGTTATAATTATTATTTATAATATTATATAATTTGATAAAATTTTATTTAATAAAGCTTTTGAAATTCAATTGCTTTTTAAAAGTGAAGAGATAAAAAAATAAAAATAGAAAAAAAGAAAGGTGGTAAATTTTGTTTATGAAATAAAAAAATAAAAAAAGATAAAAATTAATTTAATTTCAAGTCGATAAGCACATTTTTATAGGAAAAATACAAAAAAACATCATGTGGTTCTCACTTTTTTTAATTTAAAGTATGTTTCCCTTTTTTTACAAAAAAGGACTTATGGTTTACAACGCTAGAGAAAGAACGGATATATTCCTAGTTACATAGCCATATTCAGTTAAGTGGTAATTTAAATTTTTAAAGTGTATATAATAGTATATAAATTTATATTATTTTTAATATTTATTTTTTAAAAAAAATAGATAAGGAGTAATTAAATGATGCTAAAAAATGAATTTAGATGTGTTATAATTAATTAACTGAAAAATATATATACTTAATAAATAAATATATACTTCTAAATTTTTGATTTTTAATGATAAATATTTAATTACTAGAGATATAATTTTATCAATAAAGTTTACTTTTAATGTGCGAAGTCTAAATCGAGAAATTATGCTTAAAATATTAGGTGATATTCATTGAAATTCATATTATGGCACCTTACTAAATTTGATTTTAAACTTTTATGCTATTTGTTATGTTTCAAAATACATCGTAGAATATGATAACACTTCAAACCAAAAGATTGAAGCTAATGAGATTTTATATTTGAGGTAAATTTTTAATTTTGTATTTGATGAAAAATATATTATGAATGACAAATGAATTATTATTAGTGTTGCAAATAAAGAATAACGATATTGTAAATGTTATGACTCAAGTTAAGTTTTGTATAGATTGAATGCAATTAATGATAGATGAAAGTTGTGATGTTTGTTAGAAGTCATATCATTTTGCACTAAAACAAAATATTGATATTTCTAACATAAATGATATTTATATGCTCAAAAGAATGTTACGGCATAAAACTCAAATAGTTACAAATTTACATCACTATAAAATGGATTTCTTTTATGGTGTTGTGGATAGATACACAACTTTAAGAGCTTAATGATCGGTTCTCTAAGATAACTATTGAATTACTATTTTGTATGAATGTCTTAATCCTGATAACTCTTTGTAGTTTTTAATAAGTAAAAATTGATTCGTTTTGCTCAATTTTATTCAAATGATTTTTTTCAAGTTTAGTTGATAGCACTTGATAATCAACTTGAAATTTATATAATTGAAATATGCTATAATAATGATTTTAAAAACTTGAAAGATATTAGAAGTTTAGCTAAGAAATCGGTTGAGACAAGAAAACATATTGTGTATCTATTGATTTATTTATTTATAAAATTAGCACTTGTTTTATCAGTTGCTATTGCTACTATAAAGAAAGTATTTTCTGCAATGAAATTTGTGAAAAGTCATTTGCAGATGGGAGATGGTTAAATAATTATGAACATATATTGATTTTAACAATATTGATAATGAGTTAATTATACAATATTTTCAGAATATGAATACTTGTTTAGATAATTATGAACATTAATTTTACTTTTATATAGTTTTATTTATAATATTTTAAAATATTTTTTTATTTTCACAGCTATTAAATTAAATTTTTTATTTTTTAATGGATAATATTTATCATTTTTTTTAAAATTTATTTATATATCAATTATTTAATTGAATCATAAAAAAATTAGTATATAAAATTTAGCCGCTCTAAGTTAGACTGTATATTCCGTCAATGCTATTAAGTCCGTCTTATGTGGTGTTGACATGGCACTGATGATGATGTGGCATCCACATGGCAATGATGTAGCATCCACATGACGATGACGTGGTGCTGCGGTGTCATCCATGGAAAATAGACATTTAATTGAAAATGGGAAATTTGCGCCTGTGGGAAATTGATCACGCGTGCTTTTGGACAAAATATGGTTAATTAATTCAACTACTTTGTTACAACTTTTCCAATATTATATACTGTTAGGTTAAAAAATGTTAATGAATTAGTATTTTACTAATTAACTTAAATTTTAACTATTATATTTTTATTATTAATATACTTTACTGATAGATTTTTAGATAAATTATTTTGTTTCTATAAAATAATTATTCTAAATTGAAAAATAAATTCTACATAAACAATGATCTTTATTTTTTTTTTACTTTTTCCTATATAAATTAATACTGTTAAATTTTATTTTTTAATTATATATATTTTTTAAATAGTTTATGAATAATTAGTAATATATATATATATAGTTAAATTCAAGTTAATTAGTAAAATATTTATTAATAGTTTTAAAGGATATAATACCGGTAAAGTTGTAGCAAGTGTTAAGTGGTTGGCAAATGCAAATTATATCATAGACCGGCACTTTATTGACAGCGTGTAAATAGCAGTATCAATATTATAAATATCCATCATTTATAATAAAGTAAAAGTTAATTAATTTATTAAAAATATTCATTATAAATAAAATAAATGCTATTTAGTTTATTGAAAAAATTTATTACTAGCTTATTAGTAAATATTTATTAATTTATTAAAAAAATTTATTATAAATAAAGTAAATATTTATTAGTTTATTAAGAAATATTCATTATTAATAAATTAAAATTTTATTATGAATAAACTAAAAATTTATTAATTTATTAGTAAAATGTTAGTAATTTAGCAGTAAATGTTTATTTTTATTTTTTTATGTATTTAATTTGATGGATAAAAAAAATTCTTTATTAATAAATTAATAAACTTTTACTTTATTCGTAATGAATATTCTATTTTAACTAATGTATATTTTTTATAAATTAATGAACCCGTAGTTTATTCGTAATAAACTTTTCACAATAAATATTTACTTTATTCGTAATAAACTAATGAATATCTACTTTATTTGTAATGAACATTCAGTTTTATAACAAATTATGCTTTCTAAATAAACTAATAAATATTTACTTTATTATTAATGAACTTTCATTTTATAATAAATGAACATTTCTTAATAAACTAATGAACTTTTTACTTGATGATATATGATGAATATTTACAAAAATGTCACTGTATTTTAATAACTATATAAGTTTGATTTATTTATAAAATTGTTATCATTTTTTACATGTGAAAAAAGTTTTGGTCTATAATGTTATATGGACCGATTTTCATAATATAACAACTCATCGGCAAGTGTTAGGGGCAAATTATTAGGTGCACCTGAGTGCATTGAGCTACATGCTCTATAGTGCAAAATTGATGCACATATTTTTTTTTAATTTTACGGAACTATCACCGTTATTTCTTTTATTCTTCTTCTTGTTTTTGTTTCTTGTTATTGTTCTTATTTGATTTCTTTTTTTTTATTCGATTTGTTTTTCTGCAATTTTTTTATATTGATTGCAAATAAATAAATATATTTTCAGTTGATAATTCGATTTTGTGAAAGTTTGATTTGTGAGAATTCATATAAAATTTAATTGTTAAATAATAAATTTACATATATTAAATAATGAATTTATACTTGTTAAATAATAAATATATAGTTATTTAGAAATAAATCTACATTTATTATACAATTGTTACTATGGTTATTAAATAGTGAATTTATAGCATTTATTTAGTTATGAACCTGTAATTGTTAAATAATAAAACTACAATTGTTAAATAATAAATCTATAATTGTTGAATAATGAATCTATAATTTAATAATAAATCTATAGTTATTAAATTATAAATCTATTATTGTTACTACAATTATTTAGTAATAAATATGTAATTGTTAAATAATAAACCTATAATTGTTAAATTATGAATATAAAATTGTTAAATGATAAATTCATAATTATACAGTAATAAACTTATAGTTTACCAAATAATGAATTTACGGCTTTTTTTAACTAACAGACTAAACTATATCCCTTTTTATTGAAAAAAACACGCACCACTTTTTTTATATTTTTATTAATAAAATTTATTTAACTCATTTTATAGATTTCATTTACAAATTCTACATATTTTACTAAACTTTAATTTTAGTTATAAATCAATTTTTATGAATTCAATTAAAAAAATTAATTAATTTATTGATTCCAAACCTATAATTACAAACAGACTGTAAATTCAAGTTGTATAACGGCTTCTGATTGTTAACTGCCAGCAGACCCTTCATAGGTTTTCCGACCACCGTAACTGGTATCTTCTCCTCCCCTGAGGGCAGAAGAATATATATGACTAAATATCGAAAATGCCTTTCTTCTTGCTCTCAGAAGTCAGAACTTTCCCTTTGCGCGCATCAACGGTCAAGCCGCCCCACTATATCCACTCACATATTTAAAGAACAAAAAAAAAAAAAAAGATTTAATTCAGTTTTCTATTTTTTATATTAAAATGAGGAAGAAAAATATTCCGGTGGTATACAGCTGCCAGAAATCGGGTCGTACGAATTTGGGAGACTAAAAAATATAAAGAAAAAAGAAGGATTAAAGGTCATCAATTGTCATCCAAGTCTGCATTTTCTTTTCATTGTTTGCTTCGAGGCAAAACGGATGAAGAGAGAATTTTTTTCACTCTTTTTTTTTTTTTTTGGTGTTATTACTTGTCTATTTTAGTTGTAAGTCACGGATTTTGGAAACTTTTTGGTATTATATTTGTATATCAAATTTGATTAATGCAGGGTTTCCAGAAATTAGATTTTGCCGCTTCTTGAGGACTTGGTGTGAATAATGGAATCTGCAGCTGAAATTTATGTCACTGAAGGACTCTCTGATGCAGGTTTGAGTTTATTCATTTGATTTTAAAGGAAAAAAAAATTATAACTTATGCGTGAATATTATAAATGATGTACTAGAAAAACACCTAAGCTTTAATCTTATACTAAATGGAGTTCGGCTATATAGATTCTCTGTTCCTTAATACTATAAATGGTATTTTTGGATAGAAATGTGTTTGTAAAGCATATTGCATTCACTTACAACAAATTTTCTGCATTCTGCGCCTAATATACCTGTGAGAATTGAACAGAAGTTCACATTAATTAATCTTGGTTGAAGGTTGGAATGTGATGTATTGAATTATCGTAAATAATTTGGTCTTTCTTGAGTATGCCCTAATTTTTTTTTTTTTTAAATTATTTCCCATAGAATCTTATGCTGTAACTGCAATATGTATATAATGACATTACAAATTCTGCATGAACTTGTTGAGAACTACTTCAGGATTGGATTTTTTTTTTTCATACTAATCTTTGAGTGGATTTGTTAAATACAAATTTCCTCGATGCACATGTTATTGGTTGGCTTTTAATTGTCTGAGATTAGGATTCTGAAATGAACAAGTACTGCTTTTGTCAAGTTGTATAGAATTACTTAATAGTGTCTAGTTTCTATGTTCAATAATAGGTCGTTTTGCCCTAATTTGTAAGTACTGCTTTTGACAAGTTGTTTAGAATTGCTTAATAGTGTCAAGTTTCTATTTTGAATAATGGATTGTTGTGCTGCAACTTGTCTTGTGCTGTGCTCTATTGCATTCACTCTTCCTCTGGTCTAAAAAGTTGTTACCATAAAAAAGTTTTCATGTGTGATTCTGTTACTGCACTTGGACGTTGATGCTATTGAGTTTCTGTTGTGTCTTTGGTTCATTTTGATGGTTAGCATATGTAATTCATTTTTCTTCTTGTAATAGGGAATCACAATGATGCGGAATTTTTTTATGATGTATGTTTATATGAGCAATTATGGCGTGCTTCTGCTGGACCTCTTGTCAGCCTCCCTACAGCAGGGGAATTGGTGTACTATTTTCCACAAGGTCACATTGAACAGGTGCTTTGAATTTAACGGTAAATTCAAAAGTCTGACAAAATAAAACTATTGCTTATATATATATATATATATATATATATATATATAGTTTAACATACAGTCAGATTTTTCAAAATGATTTTCAATCCATGTAAGTGTCTATCATGTTGTATCTGTCACAAACTTCTTCCTTTTTTTTTCTCTCTCTCTCTTGTACAGCTTGCAGATCGATTAGATTTAGATAAGCTACCATTGCCCTTGCTCAATCTTCCATCTAAAATTCTGTGTAGAGTTATTAATGTTCAGTGTATGGTGAGTGCTGTCATTATTAATTGATTATTTTTGCATTTTTTTGTTCTTTTTTTTTAAAGGATTCTTATAATGATTTTGGTTTTGCATATGAAGAGATTGGATTACCAGTCTGCTGTTTCTATGATATTAGTTCATGTACAACATTCTTCATGTACTCTAGGTTGAACCTGAAACAGATCAAGTTTATGCACAAATAACATTGCTTCCAGAACCAGATGTAAGATGTCTTTTATTTTGCAAACAAAGCTTTTAAATCATATTCTTGCTCTTGGATGTTTTTTTCCTTTCTTTCATTCCCTCAATCCATTCTTATCAACCTTTGTGCTCTATGTATCAGCAAACGGAGGTTACCAGCTCTGTTCCTCAGCTCCCAAAACATGAACTACACACAGTTCGTTCATTTTGTAAAACACTCACCGCTTCAGACTTGAGAAACCCTGAAGGTTTACTTATTGAACCAGAGCATGCAGAGACTTGTTTCCCTACATTGGTTAGCATCTGAATTTTAATAAGTGTTATTGTTTTCCACTTCTTGCTCTATATTGCATGATTATTTGTTTCCTTTCTGTTGTGTGTCTGCTTTTCTTGTTCAGGATATGTCTCAGCTGGAACCTTCACAAGAATTGTTTGCAACTGATATTCATGGCAATGAGTGGCGTTTCCATCACATTTGCCGGGGTAAACAGAGTTGCTATTTTCCAATATGATGTCGAAGAAATACAATTAAAAGTGGCAATCTGTTAACTTTATTTATCTGATTCTGCCTATAATTGTTTTTTCTTTTAGTAACATACTATTCTATGCTTGATTCTATTCCTCTCTAATGTTTGATACTGTTACATAATATAATATCCTAATTAGATAATCCACTAATTAGTGGTAGCAAATATCCTAATTAGATAATCCCCTAATTAATGGTTGTAAATATCCTAATTAGTATAATATCCTAATTAGTATAGTTGCCTTATTAGCATTCCATCTTTGTATAAAAATATATAAAGCTTGTAGCAATAAAAATAAGAAATATATTCTCATATCTTTGTTTTTATATGGTATCAGAGCGTTAGAGAGTGGTATTTGGATCTAGAATATATTTTTCTAGATTTGGGTTATCTATCAATTTGACATATTAGAGTTCCGAAATTGAGTCATCCACTTGGAGTGATCTTCTGTTGCCACCGCCGTTTGGTTCGCCTTTGTCTATACAACAACTTTCCAAGCTTAGTTAAGGTTATACTCTCTTGGTTTTGCTATTCACTTGAGATCAGGTTTCGTTTACTCACTTTTTCGGATTTTTAGATTCTGGTTGTGATTTCTTGCTTCTGTTTTGTTGGAATTATTGCTTTTGTGTGAGTTATGGCTGACAAAAAGACAATTATTGTTTCTTATGTGATTCCGGTAATGTGTAAAATTACGGAACACAAACTCAATGACTCTAATTATATGGATCGGAGTAAGATGATTCGTCTTTATTTACGGAGTATTGAAAAAGACCAACACATGACTGACAATCCTCCTAAAGATGAGTCTAGACAGACATAGTTGAGAGAGGATGCTTGGTTATTTTTGTAGATTTGTAATTCTATTGATACTGAGGTTATTGGCTTGATTAATCACTGTGAATATGTCAAAGAATTGATGGATTATTTAGATTTCCTATATTTTGGGAAAGAGAATATTTTCTGAATTTATGAGGTTTGCAAATCATTTTATCGTACAGAGAAGCAAGATCAGTCTCTTACTGCTTATTTTGTGGATTTTAAAAAAACTTATGAACAGCTTAATATGCTACTGCCATTTAGTTCTGATGTGAAGGTTCAGCAGAGTCAACGGGAGCACATGGCAATTATGAGCTTTTTAGCTGGTCTCTCTCCTGAATTTGAGACTGTGAATTCTCAGATACTTTCAAGTTCTGAGATTTCTTCTTTACATGATGTTTTTAGCAGGATACTTCCCACAGACGGAACTCCACCTGTTCAGTACAATAGTACTCTTGTCAGCCAAAATCATGAGTTTGGACCTTTTTATTACAGAGGTGGTGGTAAAGGAGGGGGATCCAATTCTTTCGAGCCTCGAGCACCGGAATCAGGAGTGATTGTATGCCATTATTGTCATAAGTCAGGCCATATGAAGAAGGATTGCAGAAAGTTTCATAATAGAAATCAGAAAGCTCACTCTGCTCATGTGGCAACCACTACTGATGCATTTGAGAAATCAATTCTTATCTCTGCAGATGAATTTGCCAAGTTCTCTCAGTACCAAGAATCATTGAAATCTTCATCTACTCCAGTTACTGCCATTGTAGATTCAGGTAAATCCAATGCATGTCTTGTTTCCA
The DNA here is from genome assembly GCA_949630135.1 of Balakata baccata. NCBI lineage: Eukaryota > Viridiplantae > Streptophyta > Magnoliopsida > Malpighiales > Euphorbiaceae > Balakata > Balakata baccata. The sequence goes on from CATIWF010048266.1 coordinate 9,358, forward strand.
CCTCCTCCAAATGGGTCATTGATTTTGGTGCCACAGATCATATGACAGGTAATTCTAGCCTCTTTTCTACTTTTCAGTAGCATAAATCCATCTCTAATGTCACCTTAGCAAATGGGTCATCATCTTCTGTTCTTGGGTCTGGTACAATTACTCCTACCTTTTTGCTTTCTTTAACATCTGTTCTTCATTTACCTCAGTTATATTTGATTTTTGTAAGCCAAATTACTCACACTCTTAATTGTTGTATCTCATTCTTTCCTGATCATTGCTTATTTCAGGATCTTATGACGAAGAAGATTATTGGTAAAGGACATGAGTTAGGAGGCCTCAACATTCTTGACACCCACTTACCTACATCTATTGCCTGCTCTGGAGTTACATCCCCTTTTGAGGCACATTGTCGGTTGGGGCATCCATCTCTTCCTTTGCTTAAGAAGTTATGTCCTCAGTTTAGTAGGTTATCTTCCTTAAATTGTGAGTCATGTTAGTTTCCTAAACATCATTGTCTTAGTTCGAGTCCACGAGTCAATAAAAGAGCAAATTTTCCTAATGTTTGAGGTCCTTGTCCAGATCAGTCTAAAATTGGATTTAAATACTTTGTAACTTTTGTTGATGACTATTCTCGTATGACTTGGTTATATCTAATGAAAAGTTGTTCAAAATTGTTTACTCCTGTGCTTTTTGTGCTGAGGTTAAAACACAATTTAATGTTTCTGTCCATACATTGCGAAATGATAATGCACAAGAATATTTGTCATCTTCTTTTCAAAATTATATGATTCAAAATGGGATCCTTCACCAAACATCTTGTGTTGATACCCCATCACAAAATAGAATAGCAGAGCGAAAGAATAGACATCTCCTTGAAACAGCAAGAGCTCTTTTGTTCCAAATGAATGTTCCTAAAACTTTTTTGGCTTATGCAATTTCAATAGCATGTTTTCTAATTAATCGCATGCCTTCCTTTGTTCTTCATGGTGAGACTCTTTACAGTATTCTCTTTCCTACTAAATCAATGTTTCCTATCAAACCTAGGATATTTGATAGTACTTGTTTTATTCGCAATATTCGTCCACATGTCACTAAATTAGACCCCAAATCATTAAAATGTATCTTTCTTGGATATTCTCGTTTGTAAAAAGGGTATTGGTGTTATTGTCCTAATCTTAATAAGTACCTTGTATCCTATGATGTCACTTTTTTGGAAGAAAAAC
>CATIWF010048267.1:0-61444 GCA_949630135.1 Balakata baccata
CACTTATATTGAGTGCTTCTCAGATGCCGATTGGGTAGGTTCAAAGATTGATAGAAGATCTACATCAGGTTATTGTGTCTTTGTTGGAGGAAATTTGGTTTCATGGAAGAGTAAAAAGCAAAATGTTGTATCACGCTCAAATGCTAAATCAGAATATTGGGCCATGGCACAATCTGTATGTGAGATTATGTGGATATGTCAACTCTTAACTGAGGTGGGTCTCAAGATTACGGTACCAGCAAAGTTGTGGTGTGATAGCCAAGCCGCTCTTCATATTGCTTCTAATCCTGTTTTCCACGAACGAACAAAACATATTGAAATTGACTGCCACTTTGTTCGGGAGAAACTACAGCAAGGTTTGATCTCCACAGGATATGTGAAGACAGGAGAGCAATTGGGAGATCTCTTCACTAAAGTTTTAAATGGGGCTCGAGTTGATTATTTTTGTAACAAGCTGGGCATGATTAATATCTATGCTCCAGCTTGAGGGGGAGTTTTACAAAATATAATATCCTAATTAGATAATCTCCTAATTAGTAGTACCAAATATCCTAATTAGATAATCCTCTAATTAGTGGTTGTAAATATCATAATTTGTGTAGTATCCTAATTAGTATAATTGCCTTATTAGCATTTCATCTTTGTATATAAATATATAAAGCTTGTAGTAATAAACAAAAAAAATATATTCCTATATCTCTGTTTTTTCAAAAAACAATGTAATTTTTTAAAATTACAGCAAAAATTGAAGTGTTAAAAAGATATACATTTTAAAAATATATACATATTCTGGTTTACTGCAGGAAATTAGAAATAGATAATGTGGTAGCATTAATTGTTCCTTTTTCAGAAACATTTAGGACTCAATTGTAAAAATAAAATTAGGGCTAAATAGTAAAAAGCTAATAGCTTTAAGGACTTCAAACGTTTATTAAACCAAATATAAACGTTAGCATATCCTTCAAAGAATAAACAAACAGATAGATAGGATACAATAAGTAGGCAACAAATCATCACAGCATGACCTTTCTCCTTGAGAAGAACAAAAAAAGGCGGCCTTAAACTATGCGGTAAAAGTTCAGGAGACGAAACTAGAAGTGGAAGATCTGAAACTAGAGATACCCTATTTTCCCATTAACCTATTATGAAGATAAATAGAGATTGACATGTTATGGTACCTCATGTTTGTAAACTTCAAGAAGGACTAGAACAGGGTTGATTACAGAGAATCCCATCTCATAAAGAGCTCTCTGGGTTCGAGGTTCTGTGGCACTGGCAGCTCCACGTAGCCGCTCCAACAAGCAACTGACCTACAGAATGGCCATGATGTTATTCAATGACAATAATATCCAAGAAAAGTGCAATAATATTTGAATGTAACATGATATTGAACAAAAAGTTCCATTTTCTTACTGATAGGATAACATCTGGCTGTTGAGAGACACTTTTGAGGTTATTCTTGTTTGACAATTCCACCAGATAATTGGTCATATGACCCATGAGATCCCTTACATATCTTTAAGAGAAAGAAAGCAGACATCAGACAGCCATTAGAGTAATAACCAAAAATAAATTATAGATGATGTGGTAACATGTAGAAGACTCACTGATTAGATGCCTCTGAATTTCTCATTCCAGAAGCACCAAGAACGAGGGTTTGAGCCAATGAGCGCTGGAACAGGAAAATAACATTAAAATGGGCCTTATTTTTTTTTAAGAAAAAGAGCAAAATTGAAAGTCAGATAGAAGCTTCTTAAGTTCTTACTTGATTAGGAGCATTTAACAAGAAAAGAACTTTCTCATTAGCAAAAGCATTTGCTAGTTCACGCCACGAGTCCTGTGAAATATTTTAAAATGAATTGGCTCACAAAATGTTCTATTATAAGCAATAAAAAATGGAAAATTTGACTCTCATGAACCACATATCACCTTGATGGTTTTTTATAACAAAAAAAAAAGCAAAGAAAAGATATATGACTCACCAGTGTGACAAGGTGAACGCAGATATTTTTCCGTCGAACAAGAGCATGCAGTAGTTGGTTGCAAATGAGAGCCTGTCCCAAAAAAAAAAAAAACAGAGCATAAGACCTGCAACATTTCCCTTGCCAGGAAATTAAGAGTCTAAACAATTTGAAACCCAGATACAAGGATGTGTTTTCCTATTTTGAGGAACACAGTGAAATTTGAAGAATCCATAGACCATGAAGGCTAAATTGTCAGGGATAGATTCGTAATGATCTCAATGTGTCAGCAGCTATGTGCAATAACTCGAATAATCAACATAATGGAAAAAACAAGTGCATTACCAGTCCATCATTCATGTCAATATTGTTCTCAAAAGATTAAGGACCAAAATTAGCTAATCGCTGTTACTGCCTGATCCCAGACAGTTCATGTAACCCAACATTCATGAACCCTTATGTCACATCCCAAAACTTGGGGTATGTGACCGGAGCCAGGACTTGGGTAAGCCTAAGATACAATGATAATAACATTCTTAGTATATTAACATCCCACATACGATAAGATTCAAAAATAGGTTCTCAAAATCATTTTCTTACACTGCTTCGAGAGCTACACCTACACATCCTGGACAATTAAAGACATAAACAACAGTGTGCACACATCCCCACACCTAAATTGCATTAAAGAGCAATGCATATGCACATGAATTCTCTTTATCACTATCTAAAAGCACAAAAGAATTCAAGGCAAACAAACGAGGTTGCTTGAGAAAACCAATACACCCTGAAGGCCCACTATCACAGTAATCACAATTCGAAGGTGCACTAATCTATAGAACTCATACAACCCAAAGACCAACAATATCACAATGATCTGAAGATCCGCTTACAAATGCACCTGGCCTAATGCTATTCCCATCACATGAAGGGTCCTAACTTTACATCCTCAACCACACATATCACGATAAATCATCATAACATAACATATGTCAATGTTATGTATCACTACATTATACACACAATAAGAGGATATGCGAAGAGAATCAATACAACTTGAAGGCCTTCACTCATACAAACAGAGACCTGTAGTTCCCACTCAAGCACATCGACCCAATGGTCAAATAAAATTATAGATGCACACAGCCTGATGCATCTCCCATCAGGTGGAGCCATGGAGGGTTCTAGCCATGCAATTCCCATTCATACATAGCACCAATCAGATTTCATAAAATGTATCATGATATTCAATGCATTCCATAAGTAAGAGGTGGGAACAACATGATGTTATAATGCATAATCACCAATTCTCCATTTCCCAAAATTCAAAGATCTCTAAACCAATTCCTCTATCTAAACTAGCCTTAAAAAGTCTATAGAACATATGACACCACATATAATAAAGGAATATTGGCCTTCTAGAAAGTGGTAACAAGGGCACAAGACAATATTAAGGTAGATAATGGATCACTCAATCATAAGTTGAGATATCCTAACGAAATAATTTTATTCACACACATTTTGGACTCAAGATATGACAATTTAATCTCATGCTACCTACATATCCCACCCCAAGAAATCAAATCAAAACCACGTAGTTCTACCTAGATTTATTATTCAATTTTTAACACCTAATCTAGATTTATGTTTTTTAACCCAAACCTTGTAATTCTAGCAAAATCTCGGCACAGTCCCCTAAAACTGGGACTAAACTCCCAACCAACAAAACATCATTTCCACATAATAACACCAGCAAATGTCCAACCTAGGCCTCCACATGACAGCCCCATCCTCCATTTCTCAAACTGATACAAATCACTTATTTAATTTGGATCACAAAAAATGAGAATCCAAGTAATGGTAGAAATTCCAAATAACACTTACCAAATTCTATTATTCAAATAAAAAATCAACAAAATAACTTCTCAACATCTAGATAAAGATATGCTCATCCAAAAATCATTATCTATTTAGAATAACCAACCTAACAAAATCTCAATCACCGCTCCTTTAACTTTTCCATTAAACTTAAACCTAGTTTTACTACTTAAACTACAATGGCCATGCATATCAAAAATTGGAAACAAGAGGAAAATGGAGCCAATGTTAGAAGATATTGAGTATTTGTTGGAACTACAAGGAAAAGTCCATTAACTTGTACCTGCAAACCCTTCTCCCCAGGATAAGACAAGAGTGTTGTCACTGAGATGCGAACGATAATGTCAAGCACAAGTTTGCCTTGATTTTGTTCTCCAAAGAAACTGATCAAGGCTTTTCTGGAGTGCAATTGCTGATATTGATACTCATGATCATGACTCGAGTTGAAATTGTTGTCCGTAAATTCTTCAGGCATTAGATATGTATGGGACCATCTCGCAAGAAACCATATAACAGCCTAGATAAATTGTTATAAACTGTACAATCAGATTATCTTCGAAAACAATAAAGGAATCTAAAAATCTCAACTTGCAACGGTATCATTCTAATCTGATGTCCATGGTTAAAAGAAAATGGCATATGTTTGTTGCAACAAATAAATGAAATGCATGGACAAAATTCACATGAATCATGTCCAAGGAGCCATACTAATTCACAAAAGAGTATAGGATCGGATAAGATCAACCAAAAATGAAAATTTCAGAAGAGAAGCATCATATGTCTACATGCATACAAGATTTTCAAGGATCATAGGTTACTATTCTCCACATTATTTGTGTGACAGTGACAGAAAAAGGATATAGACATGCTTCTATCCCAAACTATCATATTGTCTGCTAAAAACATTAACTAGAAGAGAACTCATAAAACAAAAAGGAACAAGTGAAACACAAGAGGAGACCTAATCGTTATGATACCTCCATGAGCCGAGGACTGAAAATTGATGCTCTCATTTTGGGATCTAAACATTGCTCAGCAAACTTAATAATTGAACTGCAGCAAATAAGAAAGAATAATTCATATCTATAGTTTTGATATTCTAAATTGCAGAACTTGAAAACTTACAAAAAATTTGAAAATTAGATTTGGTTGTTTGCCTAATATGTATGAACAGAGCACAAGGATTTAATCAGAGATGTGACGAATCAATAAATGCCACTTTTACAAGGAAAGAAGGGAAAGAAAAAAATGGAAAAAGATATAAGCATGCATATGTATGATCGTTACAGCATAATAAATGTATAAGACATGTAAAATCAAATACTTACTAGCTTTAGAAATTTGTGAAAGTCAGACATAAGTTGCCCGCTTTTTTATGGGTAGGGGGTGTTGTGGGTGGGTTTCTAGCTATGTAACACACAGACAATGAAACAGACACTGAAATATGGTATTTCTAAAAGTATAGGACACAGGCATGTAGGGAAAACGTGTAAATATTAAAAATATAGGAACAAATTTATAAATAATTAAATTCAAGGATGTAATTCTATTTTTATACAATATTAACAAAAATGACATACAATCAAGTATATTGAGGAGTTATTATTCAAGCATAAAATAGCATTGTGAAATTATTATTATTCAATATTATGTCATTTTTTGCCTATTTCATGAAATTAAAGATCATATATCCACAATGATGGAGAAGGGACTTCAAAAAATAAAGCAAGTTTCAGATAATTGAAGATGCAGTTTCTGTTTCTCTACCTTTTTTTATTATCCTTGTTATGAGATATTGTGAGATATTTGTAAAATATTTTTACTAAGCTTGATTTATGTAATTAGGGATAGGTAAAATTAGAAAAATATATATTATACAAATATCTCACAACACTTCCCCTCAAATTGGAGTATAAATTTCAATCATATCCGACTTGTTACAGACGTTTGAAAAAAAAAAAAGCTTCAATACCTATAACACAAAAGACCTCATATCACACTAATGTAAACCTAAGATAGGAGAAGATGTCGTACAGACCGAGAAGAGTCAAGCAAGACCAACCGACAGCAAATGTCACTCGACAAGGGTGACTCGAAAAATTACACAATCTACTCTCTAGGGCAAAAAAAAAAAGAATCACCCATGAGGGTGACCCATCTATGACAAAGAGATGCTCACTTGTGCAAAACTTTCTGATCGATTTCCAGGAAGGGTTTCGCTTGAACCCATACTCTAATACCATGTAATCAATAAAAAATTGAGAGAAATCGATAATTTTATTGATAGTAGAAAGTACTATATATACAACATTATGAATATAAAATAGGAAACAATACAAATTAGGAAATAAATCTCTACCTACCCCTAATTACATAAATCAAGCTAAACATTTGTATAATATTTTTAATTAGCTTGTTTTATGTAATTAGGGTAGGTAGAGATTCATTTCCTAGTTTGTTTGTTTCCTATTCTGCATATATTTGTTTCCTATTTTATGTTCATAGGGTTATATATATAGGGTTTTCCACTCTCAATGAAATTATCGATTTATCTCAATTCTTTGTTAATTACAATCATCAATCTCAAACATCCTCATCCCTATTAGGGTTGTAAATGAATCAAGTCATTCGCGAGCTATTTGGAAAAGTTCGTTTGAGATCATTTGTTAACCTTAATGAGCCGAATTTGAGCTTGAAAACCTTTTTGAGCTCAAGCTTAATATTGTTTGGTTCATTGAATTGACTCGCGAGCATGTTCATTTAAACTCGCAAACATGTTTGTTTAAGGCTCATTTATATTATATTCTATTATTGACTTCGAGCTCGAACTCAAGCATTTGTCACTATTAGTTAATGAGCTAACTAAAACTAAGCTCGTTAAGTATAATAAACGAACTATTTACAAACTAAACTTAAGCCGTTCGCGAGCTTAATAATTTTGAAATGAGACGATCTCGAGCTCAAATATAAAAGCACAAATTGAGCACGAATCTGTGATAGATTTAAACGAACTAAGCTTGAGCTCATCAATATTTGGCTCACCTCAGTTCGATTACTTCCCCAATCTCCATTCGGCAAAAGAAGTATGGTGATGACGATGACCAGACAGCTAAAGATTTGTCAATCAAAGACAGAGAAATGAATGAGTGATAAGGAGAGGAAGTGTGGGACAAAAACATCCTATCATTATGCGGCAAAATGATGGAGAAATGCCGGCGTTTCTGACACATTTCTGACATCAGCACCCATAAACACAGACACAAAACGTCTTGGATGCTATTGTAATTTTCTAAAAAATAAAAAATGTGTTCATGTGCTCTATCTCTTCAAGCATCAATGAAGCAAACATTCCAAAAATAACAGACAAAAACAATAGCAACCTATAATTTGAGCATGATCCATATAAATTCAATGCATAAGCATATTGTAGTTTATATCATATAAAATTTCAAGTGTACTTGAAAAATACACAAAAATACAAAAAGTGAGTTTTCTAAAGGGCATATCCTGAATATTTGCAACAGAAAAAAAAAAAAAACTATTTTATTCTCCATCATTTGTCTTTGTAGGTAGAAATTACAAAACTAAGAAGAATTGTCTAATTATTGACAAAACCATTACTTTTTCAGTAAATAGAAATTAATGAACTTACCTAGAGAGTACAATGACAGGATGTTTGTCTGCCACCACAGAGTCCACAAAATGAGTTTGTATGGTATTTGGAACCTGATTGTCACATAGTGCGATCAGTGATTAGAGACTTGAAGTCATAAAATGATCTGTTTCAGATCCAGGCATTTGAGCAAGTCCAACACAGAATTCGACATTATATTTGTTAATGAAGAAACGCACCGAAATCATACTAAGAGAGGCCCTGAAAGCAATGACTAAAAAGACTGATAAATATTTGTTTGGGACTATGAATTCTTGTAAAAGAAAGATATAAAACAGCAGATAGAGATACGCAATATGACTTTTCCCCATAACTAGTTAGTTCTCTAACATAGGCAACTCAAAACTCCCATTTAATAACAAACACTAAAAGCAACTAGGTGTCCATCGCAAAAGGAGAAAAGCAAAATGAAAGGCCAAATGGTCCTCCAAAAAACTAGATTTCATTTGTTTCAAAGATGACAATTGAGGAAGTAAAATGACCAATCAAAAAGTAAAGAAAGCAGATGTCATTCGCAGTACCATATGCATGTCCAAGAATTCAATGGTAAAAAAAATGCTAAACAAAATGCCTCACATTGACACAATCGAATATAAGAAATAATCAAATACCAGGGGTGTTTCTCCCTCCCCTTCATCCGCAAGTACATGCCCAGTTATCAATAACAATGAGTAAAGTTCCTCCAACATTGGGGTTAGATCAATGATGCCCATGCCCTACAAAGAAGTAAATAACATGCGATAGAAAAAATTACTCGCCACCAGTAATTACTGATCTTACAGAAGCACACACAAACAAATCATCATCATCACCAACCAATAAAAGATAGATAAACTTCATATTTTGCATTAACATATTTCTCAGGAAAGATTAATTTTAGGCCCATATTCCCACATAACCTATATTCCTAACTCTATAAGTTTTTAAATGAAATGCTGGTAAACTGTATGTGAAAGCAGCAAAACATGGAAAAGCAACTGACGATACATAAAAAATAAAGGCAGGAATGATAATGATCAAATTTGCTAGTCAAGCCAAATATCAAAGTAAAATGACAATGGAGACGTAGTATGGCAAGCTGATATAGATATATCCATCCCCAAATGTACAGCCCAGATACTAACCATAGCCCAGGCCTGCCTTGGAGAGAAGGAACGCTTCAAAATTATATTCTTGTTTTAGAAGTAGGAAACTTGACGAATAATTCATACCTTAGTAGGGCATTGAGGATATTTCATATTTTTTGTCCAATAAATTGTCCGCTTTGTTTCTCTGTACAAGATGCATAATACAGTGTTTTGGGTGAAATATATTATCTTGAGTAAGAGAACCTAGTATTCTAGGTCACAAGGTCATTTAGAAAATGAAAGCAAATTTTTGGATAATGCTTTTGATGGGGTAAAAAGTTTTATGTTATTGAATGCTTAGTAAACATTATACTAACTATAATTTGCCACCTTTGAGTCATTTTGTTGATGAAATAAGTAGGTAATTTTCATTTACACTTTTTGGTTATTGGTCACACACACACACACACAAAGGAAATAAAAAGCATAGGATAACAATATCATCCTATGTTAAATTTGTATAACTTAAAGCCTTGGTTTTTCATCACGAAGTTCAATAAGGAGACTAGTGGAGTGCAAAGCAATTGTATATAACTACTAATGTGAAGTTGAATTCCATAAGTTCACAAAATTCAGAAGTAGATGGCTGATAACTCCTGCAGTTATCAGATATGCATTATATTACAATCCAATTTACAATAACATGCAGCACTTGAACAAACAAATTATTGTTGAAAGATGATCATCAAGAGAACCTGATGAAGCCGTGACAAGCGCTCAGAAAACAATCTTGCCAATAATGGAATTGTGACATCAACTGCTACTCTTGCTATAAGGGCATAAGAACTTAACCTTTCATCCATCGCTGTAAGTAAAAGATAACGATATAAGTTACATTCATTGATTCAATTAAAGAATTTAGAGATGTCATATGAATGTTTATTACAATGTTGGTAATTTTTACTGAGAAGATTTGGAATCTTTTTCTCGTACCAGAAATGGAAGCCTGCAGGCAGTCAGAGTCCTCTTCATCATTCATTGATGAAGCAGAAGCCACTACAGTGTGCATGCATTTTAAAATGGCATTAGCAATATTGATTGCATGATAAATGTAAAAGCTCAGCAATATAAGCATAAAGCAATATACAAACCTCTTAGCTCAGACTCTGCAATTAAGGCAAATAGATTGCCTGCAGCATTGATACCATCAGGCGGAAGCAATGTGCTCCCACCTGTACCATCCATTGGCTGAAGAAGAATAGCACAATTCTTTAATATATTGACCAGGAACCAATAATTTTACATAGAGAAATTAGCATCTTATCAAGAAAATAAACAGTCTATAGAGATTATGAAACACAAACTTTAGTACAAAATTGAGAGCACATCAAACCCAGACCAATGGGTTGAAGAATATCACTGCAAATCTAAGTTTGCAACCCTTAACTATGATATAGATAAACAAATTAAATTAATGAACAAGCTTTTAAGTTTCTTTGCTTGTAGTCCAAAAGTATCTCAAATAAGTTAAAAAGTAAAATTATATAGTCTCTAGGAGCATACCGCAAGAAGAGTGGTCCAAGTATCTAATAAGATATCACGTGCCTCCCAGCTCCATGTCTCTTCATCCGTGTTATTGGTCATAAGAACTTTAATAACTTCACACATCAAGGTGGATAACAAAGTAAGAGTTCCAAAGGGCCTGATATTGAGTCAAAAGGTGGATAACAATATCAGAGTTCCGAAGGGACTGAACATTGAGACAAAAGGTTTACATATTACTCAATTTCTATGGCAAAATACAGCACTGGTCAATTTTGCTGAATCAACTCCAATAATTATGTAGATTATGAGGGAAAGGAATATAGACTCTCTGACTAACCTCATAGATTTCAGGAGTTGGTCAAATACAAAAGGAGTTGTTACAGTCGCCACAGACAGCAATGCACGGCAACCATCAAGCAACTCACTGAATGAGACCAGAATGATTTTGAGGCTTAAGATATAGTAAAATAACTAATTGCAATCAAGAGTAAATATATAGGGACGCAACCTTTCACTTTTCCCACATTCAATTGCTTGTGAAACAGCATCAGGAGGATCAAGCCATTGAAATATCCCAGAGAACAGTTGCAGTAAATGATGTTCTTGCCCTTGTCCATTATCTAGATCATTGAAACAATTACTCACTTATAAAGTAACTAAACAGAAAACAGGAATAATTTTGAAACAAGGAGCAATTTCGTTTATTGGGAACACCCAGAAACTAATGCCACTAATAGAAACTTATTTAACTGCCAAATGCTTAAGGTTTTCTTTTCCTTTTAAAAAGTGATTGGGGAAGAAGGCTTGTGAAAGCATGGTGACTTTTCAACATCTTAAACCACAAAGCAAGTAGATAATGACAATTGACAAGAATATTTATTCCAACTCATCAAGCCAATTCAAAAAATAGACTAATATGACTAGTTGTGCAGCTATGTTATTTTAATTATAAAACTTAGAAGAAGAGCATAAAAACAATATCTGAACTTAATTTCACTTCAATAGTTGGTTTTGCAAAATGGAAAAACATTGGAGCCAATTCAGACATGGTCATCCATTTCTACTGGTATTGAAAAACAAGAAAAATCGCACCTAAACAATACAATGGAACTTTTTTTTTTTTTGTGTTTGCATGCATGCCCTTTTAAGCACTTCTTAGGGATATATATATATATATATATATATATAGAGAGAGAGAGAGAGAGAGAGAGAGAGATTAAAACATCAAAAAGGAAGAGAGGACTATAGATATTAGCAAGACAATGAGACAGAAGTTCTACAGAAAGAGCCTAAATGTTACAAAAAATAAATAAATAAAAGTTGAGGTGTGTTAAAAAAAGTTTGCAGCCATTTGATTTTATTCCATAAAGTAAAAGGGAATTATGTATTACATCATAACGTACCCAAAAGAAATATGGTTCCTGTTAAGGAGCAGAACTGTACAATAAGCTTCCGAGCAGAGACAGCAATAGGACAATCAAGCCAGTAACCTCCGGATGAAAACTTCCCTCTCAGTGCAGCATACAAGCACAAGAGCCACTCAACATGTCCACTTGAAACCAAAACATCATGCCACGCAGGACCAGGCTACAAATAACATAGATAGTCAATCAAATAAAAATGCATAACAAAATTGAAGTCCAAAATTTAAAGTATTCTAATCCATTGCTTCCAGCAGCTGTGTACAAAATTACCATACAATACAATTACAGTTGGCTGATTGACATTCAAAGGTTTCTGAAAGCTCTAGAAGAAAGTGAGCTAGTGAGGAATCCTGGAATTGTACTAAAATTGACACAAGTTATTGGATACACTAGATACACCATTATGAGTATGCATTCTCAAAACTCCAGCAGCCCAAAATAGCACATAACATTTAAACACCAATAAACCTTAGAAAAAAATAATAAAATTTTAAAATAATTGTTACCTGCACTAAGGCACACTCAGACCTCTTTGATGAAGAACTATCTGCTCTAATTCCAGGTGAGAAAACCTTTATACTAGTTTTTGTGCCAAGGGAACTGTATCGGAAGCCCCAGTTTAGGATTTGAAGCATGAGACGCAGAGCAGCAGTACAAACCTTAACCTCAGGTATCTCAGTTTCAGATTCAGTTATTCTCTTTGTGACACCTACAGCAGCATCTCGTGCCCAACAGTAGAATGTCTAAATTTTAAATAGAAGCAAATCATTGTAAGAAAAAATGGATCACAGACAACACAGATTTAAATTCACTCCATGCATAAAAAGCAACCCCCAAGGCAACCACCAAATTTAATAAATAGAACATATTATAGAAGCAAACAGAACTAAAGAACCTTCAGATAGTCTAGTTCTAATGACATCTGGCATTGCTCATGAAATTCCCTAGGAAGGCCCATTGCACTGGAAGTAGAAGGCAGGAATTCAGACACCTGAAAAGAAGGAATGCTAAGTTCTAGATTCTAGTACATTTAAAAATGATAAAGCAAAGTCCAGTCAGCAATAGTATGCCCATAAAACGCCAAAAACTACAAAGCAACATGTACCAGTGACTCTAGGAAATTGATCCCAAAGAACTGCACATCTACACCATGAAAGCCAAGAACAGCCTTGTTTACCTGTAGCCATGAAACTTTCAGACAAGCCTAAAACACGTCAATATACATCTATTAATTTTATGTGTGTGCTTGAGCAGCTATGATGCTGTTGCGAACCTTAGGGTGATCAGGCGTATCAATCTATTTAGGAAGCATTTTATTTCTAGTAGGACTCTTATTAGTAGTATTAGTTAAGGCAGAATTAGAGGTGGTTTATTTCTATGTTTTCCTAAAATTTTCCTATTTTAACTAGAGTAATAAAATTCATAATTTCCTAGTTAGAGGAGAGGGACAATTTCTAGGCATGCAACCTCTATTTAAAGAAGCAGACATTAATCAATGAAATCAAGTCAGAAATTTCAGAAAAATTTAAGAGATTCCGGTCTCTTCTAATGAGTCTTAAGGTCTGGGTTCCCTCAAATGAATCCAAAGTTCCAGACTCTCCTGGACTTGGACGAATCAGTATACTTCTCAGGATTATTCCGTGAGGCAGATAGGAGTTAGTTTTGGGATATATTCAGTTGACTTAGTTTTGGGATATATCCAGCTATCTCGGTAGACCTTTTGAATAAGTAAACAAAGATTGAAATGAGATGAGAATACAGTTCAAGAAGGTTTGACAGAGGCAGTCTCCCAAGTAGGTATCCAAATGATTCAACAACAAAAAGATAATAATCTCATCAACTATTAGTATATTTCATCAGAAAGCTGCTGTAAGGACTGATTAGTACAAGATATGTATTTAGAGAGGCTAGCATCTGAGCAAATTTGGTGACCACATGAGAAACAGCTAGGCATTGTTCTTCTATAAGAGCCATAGAGGCCACAAGTTTTAAGAACCTAAGTTGGGTAGGGCAGTCAAAGCTTTGAGCTTGATAGCCTTTTACAACAAGCATTTCCTCTTCTATGGACAATTTTTCATAACCTTCTCCAACAGTCCAACTTAAGTTGCTACTAATTCAGCATGCATTCTCATACTTCATCAGTGGCAATTTAGCATTGTTGCAAGACAACATCAAATAAGAGACGCAATAGACAATTTGGTAATTGAGAATGCAACACCACCACAAGATAAACCTAATCATCTAAATGCCAATTAACATATTATTGCATTTTTACCCTTCAGCAGAGGAGATTGATGATACTATAACAAGCCAAAACTAAGATTAATGCCCCATTAAGTAAAAAGTTCTTATCAGTACAGTAGGAGGGAAGAAGAAGGAAAGATCATAAAGGACCATTAGTGCGACTTCAGTGCTCTGCTGAAAATTTTATAATCTATGTATATTTGAATGTTGTGCGTGTGGTGTGGGTGTTTAAACTAAGAAAAAATAATTGACCAAAAAAACTAAAGTGGGGTGCCAAATAAAATGTTTATACCTCATAAAAGAATGTCTCCTTCTCAACAGCTGTAAAATCAAGCCTACATTCAAAATATTTTCCAACATAATTACCAAGTCACGTGTCCACAGAAAAGGTAAAAAAAAAAATAGTTACCAATTTCTCTTGCAGAAATTTGAAATTATATGCAATTGCTACATGGAGTGGAAAACTTTCATGCAATTGCTAGATGATTATGATAGGAATTTCAGAATGCAAGATGTTTCACAAAATTTTTCAGCCATAATTTTCCAAGCTTTTGCAGTTTACCTAACTATAACATGTTGAAGGTATGCAAGAAATCACAAGAATGAAATGTATATTAGTGTTATGACCTGTCAATGCTACTATAGTCAATGGTGTATAATACAGTACATGGAAAAGGCATACTGTTACCCATAATATTATACATATACCAATACCACAGCTAAGAGATAGCCACTAACAGTGAAAAGCGAGACATGTACACATTACACATTTTCTTAACTCAATAAAGATGAAAATATCTGCAACATACCAGCCCCTTTTGATCAGTTGAGCAGCCACAGAAGACACCTTCACTTGGACATACCCATCAGGCGAACTGGCGTGCTGCAAAACATAACCCAGACAAAAACTGCAAGTAAAACGCATCTAATTATAGCGTAACCTCTCAACAGATTAGAACGTAATACACAACAGACAACACAGAACACGAGCATCAGAGACACACTTAATTTCCATAAAACATTTTGAAGTGTGGAAGTACCTTATCAAGCTTTTCTTTTCATCGTTTGTGAGAACACCCCATTCCCTGATAGCAGCAACTCGAATGGCTGCAGCGGCTTGGAACCTTGCATTTGCAATTTGAGAATTCTCTGATAAGACCAAAAACCACTTATACATGAACCAATTGCAACTTTTCAAAATAGCAATTTAATGTCGAGTATTTTATAATGAGCACTCATAATCGCATTAAGCTTACGCACCAAGGATGAACTGGCATGCCTTATATGGCCGAGGCGACTGATTTAACGATAGGATAGTTGCCTCGGCCGCTGCCGGATTCATATGCATCTGCATACAAGTTTGAATCAATAACTGAGTTAATAAAATTCGATCTGATTGAATTAATAAAAGGAAGATTGGAGGACCTGAATGGAAGAGCAAGCAAGCTCGATGGCCTGCATAGTGGACTGAAGCTGGGCCAATTCGGCAGGGTTGCTTTGCTGCTGCATCATCATTGGATAGCAGATGAATCAAAAATACAGAGAGAAAAAGATGAATTTTTGGTGTAACTAATAGGTTAGAGCGTGATTGTCACCTATTAGATTGTTGTTTTCCTTGCATTATGGATGCAAAAGGAAAATAAAGTTGAGAGAGAAAGCAGGGCAAAAGATACAAGAGAGCTTTCAATTGAACAAGGGAGAAACGGCAGCACAGAGGCAACTAGGGGAAATCAGGATTTTTACGAATTACGAAAAAGGAGTCTTAGACAGGGATAAATTAAGATTGAAAAAAAAAAAAAGATTTTAGGTAACATTTGAATTTTTTTTACAAAATATTTTTTATCATACATAATTACAAATATAAAATAACTATAATATTCTTATTTTAAAAAATTAAAATAATTAATAGAAAAAATTTACTCTAAAACTAAAATATAAATAAAATTAGAAATAAAAAAAATTTATCTTTTAGTAATAATCTAAAATTTCAGTTCAAGTGAACTAAATTTTATTTTATTATAAAATGAAACTGATGGTGTATTTGATAAAATCGATTGAGAAGTTGGTTATGATGTAGTTAACCATTTTTAAATTATTAAAGTGGTCAAACAAAGTATGTTATACTTTCCCTATAAGTGAGATTGAATTAAGTTGGGGAATTATCTCTAGTTTTCTGCATTTTCTTCTTATTTCGGTGCTTTATTTATAGATATGTGCGGCTAATTTTATTGTTTTTGTAAAGGCTGTTAAAATTTGGTTCTTAAATAAATTGGAAGAATATTATTTTTCATTTATTTCTATTTCAAGTATTTGAATATTTTCTATATTTATTTATTCATTTGAATACTATTTGGATTTTTAAATTCGTAATATTTATTTAATTAAATAGAGTGGTAAATCAATACTTTTAATAAATATTATCATTAAAGAGTGTTGATGAAAATATTCAATCTACATTAAATATAAGACTCTGTTTGTTTGTAGAAAATAATATATTAATGGAAAACCTTGGAAAATAATTTATTTTCTGTTGTTTAGTTGTACACATAAAATTTTAAGAAAATTATTTTTTAGTGTTTGATGTATTTTGAAAAATATTATTTTCTTTTGCATATAAAAAGCTATTAAAATATTTAAAATATCTCAAAATTTCATAGTTTTAATTTATAACTATGTATAAAAGAAAATTATGCAAAATAATAATTTAAAAAAAATTTCCAGTAATTGGCTACTAGTAGTGGCCGAAGGTCACTGGAAGTAATTTTCAATAGTTAATATATTAATCAGTATATATTTAGTTAGTTTTAGTATAAAAAATTTTATTTATGTAAGTGTATCAAGATCTATAAAATAACTTTCCATTATTAATAGAGGAAGTCATTTTCCTACAAAATTACTTAATTTTCTCTTTTGCTAAGAAAATATTTTTCGTTTACCAATTTTTCTTGATGCACTAAATGCTGAAAATATTTTTCTGCGAAACAGACGAAACCTAAATATGTTTTGTATTTTATTGAATAGAATTGATAGCTAACATTAATCCTATATACAATTTTAAATTTTAAGAGCTTATTTAATATTGATTGATAAATAAGATTTAAGTGCATATATTTTCTTATTTAAATTAAAACTAACCTAAAAATTGTATTATAGTTGGCAACATAAACAAGATGAATTAAAAAAAAAAAAAAGCTTTTGTCCATAAAGAAACTAGACAAAATTCCAAATTTTACATCTAGCATATATAGAAAAAGACATTAGTACAAGAAAAAAAAAATTTCCCGATATTTCATTTAGCATATACAACCCCACATTAAACAAAAACATATTATGGTCCTCTCCTTTTATGAGAGTTGTCGTTTGGAGTTTCTATTTGTGAGAGTTTAGTTCTTTTGTCCATAGTTTATTGCTTGCTTTGGAATTTTTATTTATGGATCTGAATTTCGCAAGTTTATCTTTACTTTCGTTAGAGGAATCAGATGATCTTATGCTTGAAGGCATTCTAGAATCCCTTCAAGCTAATAATTTATATCACTGTTTGGTTGGTAGGCTACTTACAGACAAATCTATAAACTTCCTCATAATGCGTGATAGATTGGCCTAACTTTGGAGTCCAGGGAAAGGGGTCTATATTATGGAAATTCAGCATCAACGTTATTTGTTCAAGTATTTTCATGAAGTTGATATTTGAAAGTTCTTGATGGAGGACCATAGTCATAAGAGAATCACCTACTTATTCTTCATGAACTAGTTCCTAGAGACTTGCACATTTAGTCCCATTAATAAATGCTGAATTTTGGGTTCAAATCTATAGCCTACCATGTTGTTACATGTCTGAGATTGTGGTAATTCAACTTGGGAACTTAATTGGTAAACTTATTGAGTATGATCATAATAACAATTTGGGCTAAGGGTGCTTTTTGATTTGCGAAAACCATTGTTCAGAGGTAAGAAGATCATAAAGCTAGGGGGTGAATGGTTTTTTGTTACGTTTAAGTTCAAACGTCTATCAACTTTTGATTTCATTTATGGTCGCCTTGGTCATTCTGATAAATTCTATGACAAGTTATTCACTACATTAGAGACTGAAATCATTAGAGCTTGGGGCCAATGGTATATGCCCCTATCAAATCTTATAATGACTATAGTAGTAAACAATGGTTTCATTGTAGTCAAGGAGTGTTAGAGGGATTGCTAGGACCGAGTTGGGGAGCGAGTTCACGTTTTAGGGAAGTCTTGAACTCAGCGATTATTGGTACCTCGAATTCAAGGAAATCAATTGTGGTTATTCCTTTAAATATAGCAAATAATGTTAACATAGAGAAAGAGGTTAAAAAAGCTGAGGTGGTAAAGGAATGTGGACTTAAACTAATTGAAGATAGGGAAATGAGGCATGCTAGGTCTTAAGACATGGGCTTGGATGATAACATGGCTCTAGATTAGGTGGGTGGATCTAATGGCTCTCATAATGCAAACACAGCAGATAGCCCAATTCAGGATGGTGAAGTGGTAGGAGCTGGTCACCAAACCTGCTGAGGCTAATAAATATTTTAAGTTGGAACTGCAGGGGCTTGGGCTAGGCTCATGTAGTCCAAATGTTATCTAATGTAGTCTTGGTACATAAGCCATTTATTATCTTTTTGTTTGAAACACTTATTAACTCTCAGAAGATAGAAAATATTCGTATGAAGTTAGGGTTTTTTAATTTGTTAGTTGTGGATAAGAAGGGTAGAAGTAGTGGGATTGCAATGTTTTGGAAGGACAATTTGGCTGTTTCAATCATCAGTTACTTGAGAAATCATATTGATTTGTAGATGATTGATCCGATTAAAGGCGATTAACGCATTATTAGATTTTATGGGTTTCTAAAGAAAGGATGATGAAGACAATCTTGGGATCTTCTGCATAATTTGAGTTTTGTGTCTATAATCCCTTAATGTGTAATAGGAGATTTTAATGATTTATTAGAATCATCTAACAAAAGGGGGTTGCAAGAACACCCAAGCTGGTTGCTGCGCGGTTTCTAGGAGATTATAAATGACTGTCAGTTAATTATCCCTCTTATAGGCTACCTTTATACTTGGGCTTAAAGAAGAGGACGTGTGGATAGGGTTGAAAAAAGGCTGGATCGAGTAATGGCTACTCTAGATTGGTTTGTGTTGTTCCTCGAGGTAAAGCTCTTAAATCTTCTTACTCCCATATTTGATGGCATACCTATTTTCTTGTGTTTGGATCTTGTGATTCCTAATCCCCAAGAGTGCGGAAGTTCATATTTGAAAATAGGTCGCTGTTTGATTTGGGCACAGTAGTTACACAAGGTTGGCAACAACGATAGGGTACTATTATGGACAAGTTGACAATCTGTTATTTTGCTCTTTCTAACGGGGGCAAACACACTGTAGCTCAGTTTAAAGAGGGAATAATCAAATGTAAGAAAGTCATGGAGTAGTTATAGTATAAAACAAATGAGATATCCATTAGACAATTTAATGTTGTTAAGCTTCAATTGCTACATTAGCTTAATCAGGAAGAGGTTTATTAGAAGCAAAGAGCAAAAGCTTTTTGGCTTCTAGATGGAGATATGAATACAAAGGTATTTCACTCAAGTGCTTCTTCAAGAAAGAAAATAAATAGAATATGTGGACTATTTAGGGATGATGGAATCTGGTATGAAGACATGATTGGAATTTGTAGAGTTGCTCGAAAATACTTTAAGGATTTGTTCAGCATAAGTAATGGTTTGTGTATTGTTATGATTGATTGCATTAATACTCAGGTTTCTTAGGCAGATAATAACAATCTCACTGCTCCTTTTACAAAAAAGGAATTCATAAGAGCAATCTTCCAAATGCATTTAGGTAAAGCTCTGGTACCAGACGACTTCAACTTAACTTTCTATTATAAGTTATGGGATTTAATTAGAGATGAAAATTTTCAAGACTGTATTGATTGGCTCAACAAAATGGAGTTCCAATTGTACTTGAACTATACAAATGTGTGTTTGATCCCAAAATGTGATTCTCCATCTAATATGAGGGACTTGAGGCCAATTGCACTTTGTAACATTCTATATAAAATAATTACTAAGGTGTTGGCCAATAAATTGAAAGAGATTTTTCCTCATATTGTCTCTTTTAGTCAGTCAACATTCATTATGAGTCGGTCCATTATTGATAATATTTTGGTGGCTTTTGAAGTCATCCATCATATGAAGCATAAAAGGAAATGTTAGAGCAGAAGTATGGCTTTAAAGGTAGACATTAGCAAAACTTATAATAAAAGTTGACCAGGGTTACCTCAGAAGTGTCATGATCAAGATGGGTTGAGATAGTCATGATGTGTGTGTCAATAGTCTTTTAAGATATCTTGGTTAATGATGTAGAAGTTGGGCCTATCTTACCAAAGTGTGGGTTGAGGCAAGGTGACCCTTTTTCTCCTTACTTGTATACTTTGTGTGTAGAAGATAAAATGACTTTAGTAGCAAAGGCAGAAAGGAAGGCAACTCTTTATGGTTGCAAAATCAGTAGACATGCTCCGAGTATCTCATACCTCTTTTTTGTACATGATAGTCTATTCTTTTTCTGTCCTACTGCCCAAGAATGTTAGATGATGAAGCAAATTATAATCACTTATGAATCAATTTTGGGGCAAGTAGTGAATTTTTCCGAGTCTGGTATCTTTTTTAGTTCTAATATGCCCAGTGACCACTAGCATACTCTGTCTACTCTGCTGGCTGTGGCCTTTAATCTAAATACGAGTAAGTATCTAGGTTTACGGGATAAATGTATAAATGGTACCAATCCTTTTCACTTTGTTACAATTTGGTACCTAAGTCAAAATTTCAGTAAAAAAGATGATGTGTTAGCCTATGAAAATGTCACGTCAGCATGCTATGTCGACCGATCAATATGCTACATTAGCTTTTTTTACTAGAATTTTGACTTGGTTACCATATTGTAACATTGTTTAAAGTTTTGGTACCAAACTATAACAAAGTAAAAATGCTTGGTACTAATTTGTAATAATTAAAAGGTTTGGTACCAATTTATAGTAAAGTAATAAGAATTAGTACCATTTATGCAATTAGCCCCTGGGTTTACCCTTTCTCATTAGGTGTAATAAGAAGGTAGTGTTCAATATATTAAAGGAAAGGCTTTGGAAAAAGATTCAAGGATGGAAGAAAGGTTGTTTTTATCGTGTAGGCTGGGAAGTTCTTATTAAGTTAGTGGTACAGACAATTTTCACATATTTTATGAGTTCTTTTCTTTTACCGACCAATTTGCTTGAAGAAATTTAATGTATGTTGAACTCCTTTTGGTGGGGATTATCAAGAATGGGGAATAGTAGTATAAGATGGCTTTCACATGATAGATTATGTATTCTAAAGAAGTTTGGAGGTATGGGCTTCCGTAATCTACATGGGATATATTGGTGGCTTTGCTAAGAGCATAATGCTCTGATTTCCAAAATTCACAAAGTTAAATATTTCCCATGAAGGGACTTCCTTAATGCCGGTTTGGGGCATTCACCAAGTTTTACTTGATGGAGCATTTTTCACTCTCGAGTGTTGATTGAACATGGTCTTAGATGGAGAGTTAGTGACAGTGGCAACATTAGTGTGTGGACAAACCCCTGGCTTCAAGATTCTTAGAATTTTAGAGTTACAACATCGATGGTTGATGGTCTTGAAAATTTTTTGGTTAAGGATTTGTTTATACCAGGTAAGAAAGCTTGGGATCTTGATCTTCTTGTTGATGTTTTTAACAACATGGATCTTTTTCAAATTTCAAGTATCCCCTAGCCATTAGAAATGAAATAGACATACTTATTTGGCATTATAGCAAAAGTAGGGAGTACACAGTCAAGTATGCCAATGTGAAGTTCATGAAATTAGTGGGCAACCTTAAGCAAGGGCAAGTTCAAGGCCAATCGCAAGTTATCTAGAATCTCCAAATACCTCCCAAAGTTAAAAATTTTATTTGAAGGGCTTGTCGCAGCTGTCTTCTAACCATAACAAGCTTACATAGCAGAGGTATTTCTACTTCTTCAGTCTGTGTTCTATGTGATTCTCATGAGGAGACTATGTTACATTTATTTACATATTGTTCTTATGCTTCTCGATGTTGGACCCATTGCCAATTGTTGTCTAATATTCATGGTCATGAAAGTTCATCATCTTTTCTTGCTTGGTTCTTTAATATAAGTAGGAATAAGGACAAATGTTTTTTGGGGAAACTATGTGTTACTATTTGGGCTATATGGGGTCAAAGGATTGAGAAGTTATAGAATGGGGAACTCTTGCTATTGATAAAGCTATTCATATTGCTCTTGAGTTTCTCTTTGACTAGTTACATGCTAAATCGAAGGAGCTTAGTGCTCCTGGGCATAGTGCACCTCTCATGGCCCGTTGGCAGTTTCCACTCACCCCATATATAAAATGCAATTTAGATGCTACAAATTTTCCAGATCTATATAAGTATGGCTTTGGTTGGGTTATCAGAAATTCTAATGGAACCTTTCTAAGTTGTGCCTCCTTATTCTTAAAAGACATATTGTCACCTTCAGAATCTGAAGTGAGTTGTTTGTGAGGGGCTTTGATATAGGCCTAAGACTGTGATTTGCACAATGTTATCTTTGAGATTGATTGCCAGGTTGTTGCTAATGTTATTAATCAAAGGAATACAAGCTCAGATGAATTTGGTTCTCTGGTTACAAACTGCCTTTATTTGTTGTCCTAGGATCTATTTTACTTTGTTACTTTTGTAAAGCATGAGGCTAACCAATTGGCTTACCCATTAGCTAGAATCTCTTCTATGTTTTATAAATTAATTGTTTGGATATAACCTTCTAGTTCTATCCAGCCTTTGCTTTGTAATGACCTTGATTTGCATTAATACAGTTTGAGTTCTTTGGTTTGGAAAAAAAAGGCTGGCAACACATGCTGAATTTATTGAGAGGAACTTTTAGATTCGACCTCCACTAGATATATCTTTGGGAAGGAATGAAGAGTCTTAATTGTGACTTAATTTTCTAATTTATTTAAATTGAAAATTATCTTTCTTTTATTTAATGATCAATATATTTAAATCAATTCTAAAACATACCTTAGTTGAAATTTTTCTCAATTGATTTAATTTTATTATATTGCATAATATTTTCATTGTTGACCTTAGGGTGATTGATATATATTTTAATATTGACAATCAAATTAAATGTTACTAATATCTTCATCTAGTGTTGTTTTGATAGTGTACAAAATTTCAGGTCAATTGGATTTGATTTGCTTAGTGAATAAATCGGTCAAACATTGAAGGACAGTTTCCCCCTCGGGAAAGACAGTTTCCCCCTCAGGAAGTGCTCGATTCCAGCATTCCAAATTTCAAGTCAAAAGTTATAGAAAGTTGTCTCGACTGGAAAATATGTTTTCATGATTAGAAAACTCTTGTCTCGATTGGAAAATTTGATTGAGACTAGCCATTGAAGAAAAGGACAAATCCAAGGCTGCCACTATAAGGTTCCAATGGATATATGAATTTCCCAACCAAGAAACTCTCTGTCAGACAACTTTTAATCAATCAACTTTTGAATGTTATAAATAATTTTGGCACCATATATAACGGCTAATTAGAATGTAAACATTATAAATAGATCTTCAAAAGGCCTTAGAACATAAGAGCTTCATTTTAAGTGTGTCAAAACTCTTGCAATTTTATTTCCCAACTTATTTTGTAAAAAGGTTGAAGTGTTAATCTTAAACACTTGGGTTAAGGTTGTAAGAGTGAGCCTAGTGAGAAAACTCTTATCTGGGTTGTATGTGAAACTGTTAAAAATACAAGGAATTGGTTGTTGTGTGAGTCATTAAAACACAAGAAATTTGGGTTTGGTGTGAGCAAACACTTAGTTATGGGTGAGCTAGGAAAACTCTATAGCTGTGAGTTAGCTAAGAAACTCTCTTGTATCTCTAGTTGAGATAGTAGAACTCCCAATTGCAGTTGGGGAGAGGACTATGATTTGTTAACACCTGAACCTCTATAAATCTTGTGTGTCTTTCTTCTATTGCTTCCTCATTATTCGCATTTACTTTTGCTCATTACTCAAACATTCAAAGAAATCCATTACGTTGAAAATTTCTATTTGCCACTAATTCAACCCCCGTTCTTGGTGCACTATCTATCCAACATTCACTAAATCTAAAACCCCCCAAATTTGATTTATTTGTGTTCTTAAAAGATTCAAATTTGATAATTAATCAATATTATGGATTTGATAGTGCTTTCACTATCTAGAAATTTTATTTTAAAAAATCTAGTAGAAATTTATTTTTGATTAGTTTCAATAGCTATCAAATACTCACATTGTTTCTCTGTTCACACTTATTTTTTTGCTTGAAGAGTTTTAATAGCTAGCAATTGTTATCTAACTCTCTTGCTTATTCAGAATTTACATACAGTTAGATGTATGAATTAGAAATTCGTTTTGTGGTATTAGATTATAAATTCTCAATCTGTGAGTGAGTTGCATCAATCAACTATATGATAATAAAGTTATAAATTTTGATTTAGGATAGTGTCAATGTTTAACATTCAAAAAGACATTTGTGATCTTAATAAGTCAACATCCACTTTACCTTTTTTTATCCATATTATTCCAAATAAAGCATAAAGGAGAGGAGTTGTGTTGGGAATTGATAGGTTGTTGATCCTCTTGTTCGACTCTGCTAGCCTCGGAGATGACACTGCTTTTCCTCTGGTCAAGATTTAGTAGTACAAAAATGCTCGACATCGCTGTATTGATGATTGTATAGCAAGATAAAATTTACTCGTGTAGTTGTGATGTTTTTTCCTTATTCATTTTCATAATAGGGTTTGGAGAGCACATACTAGAGTCTGGCTGATTTTTTTTAACGAGGAACAACTTTTACTGAAGTCTGCAAGGTCTTTGTTTCTCTATAAATTAGATCGAGAAATATAATGTAACACCTTATACCTGTGGCTATCACTTATACTTGTATCATGTTATCATATATTGCATAAAATAAGATATAATCCTGTTTATAATGAGTGATAAAAAAAAAATTTTTTGGAATCATATATCATTATCTCTATGCAATATTTAACACTTTTTCCATAGTATCACAGTCTGACTGTAAACATAATATATTACATATGTAGATATACAATCCAAAATATATATGTCATGTTCCTATACATATGTGTAATGCAAGGACAGAGATTGGTGAGGTTCAACCGATGACCTGTGATCCATATCTTCTATATAGTATACACCTCCAAAATGAGCTAATTACTCTTCTTTGCCTGAAAAATGATGCAATTTGATGAGTTGCAACTCAATGACAATAATTATCAAAAGCTTTCTAAAGTACCAAGCCAATTACAGTTACAAGTAATAATCGCAATTCGTACATATTTTATATGTCATTCTATTTATCAATATCACATGAATATAAATAATATTCATTCATGTAAACATTTCATTTGCTTATGCTTATGTCATTTTCTTATTGTTGTGACTCTAAACAGACACTGTCCCGGGTTTCCATGTGAACATTTGCATTTGCATTTGCTAGCTAGCTTGATCATTTGTAACATTTGCACATTTGTTAGGTCATAGGCCTTTTCTTTTGCCTTTGAACATTTGTTTGGGCCATAAGCCTCTTCTTTTACTTTTTAATGCTATTTAGCTAGTCAAAACCCCTTTTAAGTCCATATGCATATGCATTTACAACAATCATTATACATTTCAGTCAACTTTTGCCTTATACAAAGAAAACCTATACATGTAATCCAAATATATACTTTACATTCAATACAGTCTCATTGGCCATATCATAGCAATCATGTAATTCAAATAAAGCAAATCAAGTCACATTGCACCTAGCACGTAATAATCACACTACATATAACACGTACCAAAGAAATTGTTTGATAATTAAACTCACATTTTATTTTGATATTGAACCTCTAACTTACTGTCTTTCACTTTCTTGGGGTTCTCCAATATGCTGTGGGCCTAATTGAATGTATACTTGGTCAATTGGCAGCTAAATAAACTTGGTGAAACTTAAACAAATTGAAATATAATATGGATCACTAACTAGGGCTTGGTATAATGACAGTGTAACTTTCATGTGTTCAGTAACTTATAACTTTTTCTATATAAGTATAATTTATATTATTCTTATTTCTAATTAAAGCTAACATACAAGGCTACAACATATCTAAATTTCATAACAATTGGACCATTGTGGAATATTTTATACAATTTATAAACATGTTCTGTTCTCTGTCTTGTTTTTGACCTTAGGCAGTTTTGTGATACCAATTGTGCTTCTTCATATCATACAATGTGAAAGTCATATTTTAATGCAACTTTATATACATATTATATGTCAAAAAGAAACATTTTTCATGTTGACAACTTTCATCCATTCTGCCTCTAAGGTCCTCATATGGTAGGGTAATTTTGACTGGTCAGAAACAGGGTTGGCATCCGGACCAGTCTGAATTTTGAAGATCATAACTCACAACATAAAAAACATATTGAGGTGAAATTTGTGCCAAAATTTTGCTAAGACATTTACCTATAACTTTTATGTTTTGATCATTTATATATTATGTCTATAAAGAGCTCAAAATTGGCAAATAACTGACTGGACCTGCCCAAGGCACTAAGCAGGCAACTCAAATATAGAACAGACATGACTCTCTTGCCCGTAACTCAACATCCGCTCATAATCTGGTCCTGAAATTTTGTGTACAATAGATAACACATGTATCTAAAACTTTCATGTTTTGCATTTCATCAATTACTGAATCTATCATATAGAAACAGAATCAAAACAGTAGATGATTCAGCTAAGTTCTTCAATAGAACCAGTTCCATTCCGATGCCAATATCTTTCCACAGACACCAAATCATGCAAAAATATTTATATTGCCATAAATTTAAGACATAAAACTACAACTTTGATGTTTTCAATGTCCTTAGATTTGGTCTCTAACATGAAGAAAACTGGGCATCAATATACTACCTCCAAAACAAAATCCAACTATATCACTTGCATGAAAAAGATCACCATCTTCTATTCTTAATAAAAATTTAACAAGATAAGAAATACATAAATTACTTGTGATCTGAAGGTCTGAATATGGCTGGAATTTGAGAGAAAAATTGAAGAAAAATGAAGGGAAGAAGAATGAGAAACTATGGTTGGAATTTGGGATAAGGCAGCAACCTAATTTGACTTAACTTAGCCAACTTTGTCCCATTCTAATTTTCATTTGTTTTTTTTCTTTTTTCTTTTTTTTTTACTTTTCTGATTTATTTAAATAAATAATAATAATAAAAATAAAAAATTAATTATTATTATTATTTTCTTTACATATTTACATGTACCTAGTGCAAAAAATACTATCTAGTCAAATTGTCTACTTTAATTAATTTCACTATGTCAAATTTCATTTATTTCAAATTTAATCATTTTGTTTAATTAATTTTCAATACCTTGTCATTCTCATATAATTTATAACTTGACACGTGCGACTTGCTCTTTTTACGATAAACCGATCTGTAGCAAGTCTATCTCGTGAGCACGTTCTAGCTAAAATCCCTATGTGTTTCATGTAAATGACATTTATAAAATGTACATGTTCAAATGAGATGTATGTCATAATGGATGTGGGAAAGTTAAGGATATTATATATAGTAGGCCTTTAAAATTAAACAAGTTGAAGTCATTAGAAACAGGTCCCTGTGCCTCTTGGATTTGTAATCTGGAAGAACTTTTTGATAGAAAATCAACTTAGCCAAATTTATACATAGGATCTAAAACATGAAATTTAAAGTACAAAACATGTTTAATTAAGATAGAGGACATAAAAAATAACATGATTTTGCCAATTTTATTATGACAGGAACGATCTGAATAAGTTTGCATCAAGAACTTCTCTCGTTTCCTAACTCATAATGATGAAATTTTTAAACCTTATCATTTTCTTTTATCGCTATCCAACTTTATATAGGAGGTGAGAATTAGTAACATAAGAGATTTAGCCCATTTAATATAATAATTATGGATCGTTCATCATACCCATATTATTATCTTGCTCATATTAATTATCTACACTAAAATAATTAATGAAGTCTTGCCTAAATAAAGAATTGATCATATTCTTAAGGCCCTTTATTTTGTAATATATCTTTATTTCTCAATTAATGAGCTCACAACCATAAGTAGATATAAAATATATATAACATTCTTTGACTTGGGCTAATTAATTGAAAATTTATTATAAAAGACTTCTCATTTCCGCTCAAATTCAATAAAATCATTAGTAAAGAATTATGGCGAAAACCACATTATTCAATAATATGGCACATTCCATGGTTACATTTTTTAATAACCCTATCAATCATGAGCACAATATGATAATGTGGCAAGATTAGTCAATACTCACTTTATAAGCAAACTTTATGTGTTGATTTTCTTGTTAGTCAGTGATTTTTTATCTGAATACAACACAGGTACATAAAAGAAATCCTTTATGACATCAAAAGAAAGTCTATGTATGTTTTAAAAGCTTTGTATTGTACGATTTTTTATGTGTCCCAAGATATACAACCAAAGTTATAAACTTTAATGCCCCAAGTCTTTGCTTAAGATAACACTAATCTTAAGACTTTAATTAATCAGATATGATATACATTACATTATATTTTCCAATGAAAATATAATCTTTAATATTTTCCCATAAAAATACAATAGCAAATATTTTCCAATGAAAATATACTATCAAATATTTTCTAATAAAAATATATAAATGACTGTATTGATGATCATCAATTTAACAAAGTACATTATACCAATGTGTAAAGTACAAACCAAAATACATATAGCAACAAGAAAGCCTTCCACTAATCCAAGGTATCAAAAGTCGACTTTAGACCTATACTAATGATATGTCTCTAAAAAACATTAGGTCGAATTAGTAAAAGGATCAGCTATCATATCATCTGTACCTATATGCTCTATTTCAACATCATTTTTCTTTACTAGCTCTTTTAATGTCAAATATTTGACTTCTATATACTTATTCCTAGTGATATTCTTGTTGTTTTTTACAAATAACACAGCCGATAAATTATCATAATACAACCAAATCAATAATTGACATTTCTACAATGAGATTTTGTAGCCAAACAGCCTGTATAGTTATACTATAACATGCTATGAACTCAGCTTGCATTGTGGAAGATAAGATTAAGGACTGTTTAACACTTTTCTAAGATACAGCCCCACTAGTTAACAAAAAATTTAGCATGACGTGGATTTTTTTTATCATAAGAACAGCTAGCAAAATCTGAGTCGGTATAACCAACCAACTTAAGATTTTCAACCTTTATATATATCAAGATGTAATCCTTGGTCCTTTTAAAGTATCTCAAAACTCTTTTAGCCACAGTCCAATAGTCCATTCCAGGATTAGATTGATATCTACCCAGAACACTAACTGTAAATGCAATATCCGGTCTAGTGCACACTTGAGCATACATCAAGTTTCCTACTACACTAGCATATGACACTACTTTCATTAATTCTCTCTCAACTTCATTCTTGGGAGACTATGCCACACTTAATTTATCACCTTTAGTAATTGGTACATCCCAAGACTTACAATCTTGCATATTGAATCTTTTCAATATCCCTATGCTCAATGTATGCTTTCTAAGAGAGACCTAAAAGGTTTTGAGATCTATCCCTATGGATTTCAATTTCAAGGACAAAAGATGATGCTCCAAGATCTTTTATATCAAAATATTTAGACAACAACTGCTTTACCTCATGCAGTGTTATTAAATCAAATCTTGTAAGCAATATAACATCAACATATAGTATTAGAAAGATATAACTTCTCCTACTAATCTTCAGATATATGCATTTATCAACTTTACTCTCGATAAATCTCAAAGAGGTGACCACACCATCAAATTTCAGGTAACATTATCGTGAGGCTTGTTTCATATCATAAATAGACTTTTTGAGTCTACACACAAGATGGTCCTTACCATCTTCTTAAAAACCCTCAAGTTGTTCCATATAGAGCTCTTCATTCAGTTCTCCATTCAGGAATGTAGTTTTAACATCCATCTGATCTAGCTCCGAATCAAAATAAGCTACCAGTGTTATGATTACTCTAAATGTATCATTTGAGGATACAAGAGAAAAAATTTCATTATAATCAATTCCTCCTCTCTGAGTAAATTTCTTTGCAACTAATATGAATTTAAACCTCTCTATATTCCCTTTGGAGTCCTTCTTGGTCTTATAGACCTATTTACAACTAATAAGTCTACAACCTTTAGGTAATTTAACAAGCTCCCTTACCCCATTACAATCTATAGATTGCATTTCATCTCTCATTACATCCCACTACATATTAGATTGGGAGCTAGAAATAGTTTCTTCAAAAGATGTAGGATCAGTAATATGACTAATGTCATAATCACTCTCACAAATTTATACCACATAATCAGAAGAAATAACAAGTTTCCTTTCCCTGGTTGACCTCCTAAGAGGAACCTATGCAACCACATCCTGTGATGATGAAGCCTTATTTTAACTGTATAGGTTTTTCCTGAATTGGATCAATCATAGGTGTAGGATCCAATATTGTAGATTGTTTGGGTACAAGAATATGTATAACCTCAGTCTGCTTTTCCTGTCTTGTGGTTTCAGAGTGATCACCCTCATCAGCTATATCAAATTCTAAAAATTTAGTTGTTTGTGATTCCATAATTCTAGAATTCCCTTATCTATAATAGAATTTGTAGCCTTTAGAATGGTTTGAATACCCTATAAAATAGCAATGAGTAGATCTAGAATGCAATTTACCCTCAATAGGATTATAAAGGCGTACCTCTAAAGGACAGCCCCAAACTCGAGAATGATTCAAGCTAGGTTTCCTTCTAGTCCACAACTCAAATAGCTTTTTAGCCACAGACTTGCTGGGGGCTCTATTGAGGATACATAATGTTGTTTTCATAGCCTCATTCCATAAAAAGTCTAGGAGATTTGACCTTGACATCATGCTCCTTGTCATTTTATTTAAGGTGTGATTTCACCTTTCAGTCACACTATTCTGTTCGGGACTACTTAGCATAGTAAACTGAGCTACTATTCCATAGTGCTCTAAATATTAGGCAAAAAGACTTTTTACCTATCCTGTAACACTGTATTTGCCATAATACTTTCTACCTCGATCATATCTAACAATCTTGATAGCTTTTCCCAGCTGTTTCTCAACTTCAACCTTAAAAATCTTGAATTTATCAAGAGATTTAGACTTTTTTTTAATCAAGTACAGATATCCTTATCGAGAAAACATCAATGAATGTTATGAAATACTTGTTATTGCATATTGTGGGTGAATAAGGTCTGCATATATCTGTATGGATTATCTCTAAGAGATTTGCACTCTGAATAGATCCCTTCTTCTTAATATTAGTCAGTTTGCCCCTACAACAGTCAACAAATGTTTCTAGGTCACTGAAATCAAGGGCAGACAAGATATTATCATTGATTAGCCTTTCTATCCTTTCTCTAAAAATGTGGCCAAGCCTTTTATACCACAACATGGAAGACTTATCCTTTATTATAGGTCTTTTGGCAACATGTTCAATAATATAGGATGTTGAATAAATCTCATTTGAACTCAAACACACTTGATACAGATCATATGACAAAAAGCAACGACCAACTGCTTTTGAATCAAAAGTTATATTTACAATCGCATCTTTAAATACAAAAGTATAGCCAATTTTGTCTAATTCAGATACTGATATCAAGTTCTGCATAAATAACAGTATAAACATCACTATATAAGCATATGAGAAAATATATAACATGCAATATAAAATTCTTAATATAAGCATAATATGATAATTTAAAAAATTCTTGCAAATTTACCACCTTTGGGTGTATAAACGACTTGTACCAGTTCATTTTCAATCATATGTCTTATATTTCTTATTTCTAAATTTAATTTATAATAAACACCTTTGTGCTGAATAATTATAAATTAAATTCAAGACATCCCTAAAATATATAAGACCGAACATTTCTTACAATTTTAGCTAAAAAGACAATTTTGGCAGCAACATTTGAACTGATTTCAAAAGAAATTTTTATACCAGGATACACCGTATTTATTGCTTTGAAAATAATTTAATAACATAATTTTCATTTTTTGTGGACGTGGGGCTAAGTGTCGTAAAATATTATATTCATAATAATTTAATCAGTTATATTATCAATTTTGATTGAGAAAAATTAATTTCTAAATATAACAATTTTATGCCCACGCATAAATTAAATATTATGAGATAAAATTAATTTATCTCTTAACATGTCACAATTTTTTTCAAATATGACTTTTAAAATTAATTTAAAATTTTCTAAATTAATTCAGATTAAAACTAGGCGAAAAAAGGCCTACATGAGTGAAAAATAAACCATATAGGAATTTAACTAAAAAATCCAAAAACTTTAGGGGCAAAATCTTGAAAAAAGGGAAAAAATGGGGGCAGAAATGCAAAAACCGAGAAAGTGGGTAGGTGGCGTGCGCATGCGCTGCACGAGTCTGATGCTGCAACGCACGCCGCCCGTGCTAGACACACTCCCCCACCATCCCAGAGCACACCCACGTGCACTGCATGCACTAGCTTCTTCCCCAAGCCTGATCCCATTTTTTGCAATTTTTCACCGAAAAGCCACCAAATCCCATTTTTACTTTAAAATTCAATTAAACTCAAGTTTTTTTCCTTAACTCAATGAGAAAAATACAAAAATGGTTCACTTGATAGAAAATCAATTTAGCCAAATTTATTCTCATAATCTAAAACATGAAATTTAAAATACAAAACAAGTTTAATTGAGATAGATGACATAGAAAAAAACCTAATTTCGCTAATTTCATCATGATAGAAATGATCTGAATGAGTTTGTACCAAAAATTTCTCTCGTTTCCTGACTCAAAATAAAGAAATTCTTAAATCTTATTATTTTTCTTTATCCCTATCCAACTTTATATAGGGGAGTGATAGTTAATAATAAGATAGACTTAGCCCACTTAATATAGATGAAATTTCACTTATCACCTATATTTATATTTTATTTACAAAATTACGTTCATTTTTTTCTCTTTTCATATTAACCAAAACTATTTTTATTCTTATTGACTAAACTGCATCTTCTCTCTCCTTCCTTAATCCTCTCTATTTCTCATACCCTAAGGTATTCTTGGCAAGAGCTACAAGCTACTCCACTACAAAGACTCCACCTTCCACCGTGTGATGCCGTGGTTTATGTGCCAAGATGGTGACTTCACTGTCGGAATGGCACCGGAGAAGAGTCGATTTGTGCAAAGTTCGCTGGCGAATTACAAATTAGTTTTTAAAATTTTTAGGAAATATTTTTTTAGTTTTGGTTTACGTAGTGTGTAATGCAACATTTTGCTTTGAGATATTTTCCATTCTTTTTATCCTTCAATCAATTCGTTGACAATTATAAATTAGCATTGATGTCATTTTTTTTCTCATCGTTATTTTTTGCCTCCTTCTCTTTATACATAATGCCTTTTCTTGTTTGTTTCAATGTCTAAATGATGAATATCTCATTCATACCACAATATTTTCTTAAAAGCTATTTTTTTTTTGTATTTTAAGATATTTTGGTAGGTAATAATTAATTAATTAGTTGGTTTATAAAATTGGTGTTATCCATGGCCAATGCTGGTCTTCGAACAAATGGATCTTAATTCTTCATCTTAGT
This sequence comes from Balakata baccata, assembly GCA_949630135.1. Taxonomy (NCBI): domain Eukaryota; kingdom Viridiplantae; phylum Streptophyta; class Magnoliopsida; order Malpighiales; family Euphorbiaceae; genus Balakata; species Balakata baccata. The sequence continues at coordinate 33,642 of CATIWF010048267.1, forward strand.
TCACATTATTATAAGAGAGATGAGATCAAAAGAGGTAATTATGATGATGATGATGATTATGCGATTGTCATGTGTTTGTGATTATTATGATAATATTGAGTCTATATATCTTCTTCTTTTTCTTTTTATGAAATTACCAAGGTATATCTAAAGTATATTGGAAATATTCTCATGAAATTCCTAAAGATATATTAAAATATCCCTAAAGTATACCCCAAAATATCCCTAAGGTAGCTCTAATCCTCTAAGCTACAGGCCCCACTCTGTTTCTAATGGATCTGTTTCCGGGAGTACCCTAAAAAAGAACATTTCCTCTCCCCAGCCATTTCGGGTTAAGAAGATGCGAAAGCGCCTCTCTACTCTTTTTTAGAAACCGGAGGTATTCCCATGTAATTCTCAAAAGTATATTGAAGTATCCCCAAGGTATTTCTAAGGAAATCCTCTCAAGAAATTTTTAAGGAATTCCCAAAGTATACCTAAGGTATTTTTATGAAATTTTCAAAGGTATACCTTGAGTTTACCCAAAATATTCTTAGAGAATTCCTCTTAGGGAATTCTTTGGAAATTTTTAAGGTACATCCAAGGTATTCTCAAGGTATACCTAAGATGTTCCAGATATATTCCTAAAAAATTTCTAAGGTATCCCTAATTGTTTGTGATTTTTGTGATGTTATGAATTTGGATTGAATTATATTATTCTTTTTCTTTAATGATTTAATTGTTTTTGTTATTTTTTTAGTGAAAATTGAACCAAGATATTTCCAATGTATACCAAATATATACAGTTTAGGCATATTTTGGGATGATTTTGAGATTTAAGTGCTGTTGTAATTTTAAAAATTTATTTTCAGTAAAATTGAAAAAAACTTTGAGCGTCGATAAAAATGCAAATATGTACCACTTTTTTGGTATTTTTGTAAAATTTTCCTTAATATAATAATTATGAGCCGTCCATCACGGTCATATTATTATCTGACCCATATTAATTATCCACACTAAATTAATTAATAAAGTCTTGTCTAAATAAAAAATTGATCAGATTTTTAAAATTTTTTATTTTATAATATATATTTATTTCTCAATTAATAAGTCAACAACCATATAAAATATATCTTAACACTTTTCTCTTAATCTGATTAAGGCACATGCATCGATCAAAATATTGCGTTTATTATTAATTCTAAATAAGCATAGAAAGTGGAAGTATATTACATCTTTTGAAGGCTTTTATGTGGACAAGTGAAACAAGTTCTTTGACATGATATAAACGCTGCATTTCATTCCGAAACTTACTTTAAATTCCATGCCTTACGTAAGCGAGACAAATTCCGAGGTGGTAGCCACCGAATAAGTCCAGTGAAAAAAATTATTGCTACTGATGCTATAAGGCCAGTGGAATATCCAATCCCTATAGTTGCCCAGGAAAACCATGCTTCCTCCTCTTCTGGTTCTATAGGTGCGGGTGGCTGTACTGTTGGACACAGCACCTTAATCTGCATACCACACAACCCGCTGTTGTTGGCATAATAATTCGGATCATTCATCGTATCCATCTGGCCTCCCACTGGTATCTGGCCCTCAAGGTTGTTGTTGCTCACATCCAAAATAGAAAGTTGCTGCAACTTTGATAGTATCTGAGGGATTGAGCCATGTAATCTGTTATGCGACAAGTCCAGGCTTTCTACGCTCTCTAAATGTCCAAAGCTTTCTGGTATTCTGCCCGTGAGATGGTTGTAAGAAACATTCAATATCTTTAGACCCTTCAAGTGACCTAATAAAGTTGGAATTTCACCAGAAAGTTGATTCTTCGACAAGTCTAGAAAGGAATAGATGTCAAGGCTGTGACTTGATAGACCTTGTTTTGACTTCTTCCAATTCACTATCAACTCATTGAACTCGAACTCAAAGGTGAATATATCTGCAATGGAAACAAAGGTATTTGGTGTCTCTATCATTCCATTCAGATTCCCAAACCTGACAGGAATTTCACCATTTAGTTTGTTGTATGATAAATCAAGGATTCGAAGACTAGTGAGATTGGCGATATTGTCAGGGATATAACTTTCAAGGGAGTTGTTACGCAAGCTCAGGACTTGAAGCGCAGAAATCTGGGAGAAAAATGTTGGAATTTCACCAGAAATGAAGTTGTCCCGGAGATCAAGATGTTGAAGCTTGCTTAAGTTAGTGAGATTTCTTGGTATTCTGCCAGAAAACTTGTTGTTTCCAAGTGAAAGGATCATGGTTTCTTCAGAAAAGGTCGCTGGAATCTCACCTGAGAACTTATTAGAAGATAAATCTACATAAGCAAGCAATGCATCTGGTTTAAAAGATGGGACTTTTCCTGAAAATTTATTTCCCGACAAATCCAACAGAATGAGGCGATAAATTTCAGAAATGGACTGGGGAATTTGCCCTGAAAAGTTATTTCCAGCCAACATAAGAACTATGATGGCATTAGCATTTCCAATATTATCTGGCAACCCTCCAGAAAAATTGTTTCTTGACAAGGCAAGAAGAGATAAACTCAGAGATTGAAACAAGCGCGGGGGAAGAGAACCTGTGAGCTTGTTATCAGAAAGAACAATAGCACTCAAGTCTATTTCAGCTAGCCATTGAGGGAAGGATCCTTGAAGCGTATTTTCACTCAAATCTAAGACATTAAGATTCTTTTGCACTGAAATCCATTCTGGGATTCTCCCTGCAAGTCCGCATGATTTTAAGGATAATTTTTTTAACATGCACCTTGGAACTATCTTCACATTGTTATTCCAAGTCAGATTGTTCCCTCCAAGATATAGTTCCTCCAGGCTGCTTAAATCAAACAACCATGATGGAATAACTCCATTCACCAAGTTGTCTTCTAATCTGAGAATTTGCAACTTGCTCAGTGTCTTTATTGATGATGGTATACCCCCAGTGATCCTGTTTTTGCTCAAAGACAGAGTTGTCAGGTTTGTAAGATCACCAATATTTTCAGGAATCGCCATTGATAAAGCATTGTCCCTCAATTCCAACACCTGCAACTCCTTCATATAGACAAGCGAAGATGGAATACCGCCGATGATATTATTTCCATGAAGACTCAGTTGCTGCAACTTTGTAAGGTTTCCAATTTCTCCAGGAATATTTCCTCCTATGGAATTATCATCCAGCTTCAACACCTTCAAGTTTTTAAGAGAGCCGACTTCCTTGCTTAGTGTACCAGTAAGGAAGTTGCTACTCAAATCAAGATACTGAAGATACTTCAACTTAAAAATCTGAGGAGGAATTGGTCCAGTCAAGTTATTTAGCATCATGTCAAGATGAAACAGCAAGATGAGATTGGGAAGCATGTTCGAGGGAATTTCACCCGCTATGTCATTTGAGGATAAATCGAGGAACATCAAAGTTTTAATATGAAAGAGAGGTGATAAAATTGAAGAAGGCAGTGATATTTGGTCCTGAGATGAAACCAAAGAGTTAAGATAAAGAGCTGTTACTATTGTTGAACCTGAATGATTGCTGCAACCCACCAATTTCCAGTGGCAACAATCTGAATCTGAGCTTGAATTCCATGAATCCATGCCGAAAAGAGAATAATCAGAAATAGAAGAAGAGTCAAGAGCTTCGATTATCAGGGACTTGAAGTGAAGAAGGGCTTGTTTGTGATCATCAGGACAGGTAAGGGAAGTGGTGAAGAGTATGAAAAGCAAGAACATCAGGAAGCTTGGTTTGGCCATCGTTCTTGGTTATTTGTTAAGTTAGAAATAAATTGAAAAGGTTCAGAATGTGAAGTCAATGAAGGCTGGAAGTGGGTAGGAGGAAGAAAGAGATGCTTGAGTAGTAAGCTAGTAATGGCTATGGAGTTTGTAAAGTCATTGGTAGCAAAGCTAGTCAATCGAAGTTTGAAAAATTGTAGTAGGAAAGAGATAGGAAGGCACATTATATTGTCTGTTCAGTGGAACGAGGATAGTGATCGCTACTTTAGTTTGACTTGTTTGGATGTGCAATTATTCCTTTTTTTTTTTTATTATTGTTTTTGTTTATTTATTGACCGATTTTACTAGAATATGTTAATCGCATATGAATCTTTAAGTAACTGAATTTCTTATCTCACCCGAAAATTTTGTTCTATTTACAAAATAAGATATTTTTTTCCTTTTTTTTCATCCTCTCTTTTACTATTGTAAATTTTAATTATCTTCATTCCATTATTATTTTTTAACTGTTCAAATATAGAAAATAGAGAAAAAAATTATATATATTCAAAATCTGTTTTAGAGAGAATTTTTTTTTTGAATGTTTTAGTATTAGTGAGTATTTTAATTATTTGTTATTTATTGAAAAACATTAGTTTTATATTTTTTAATTATATTATATTTTTTAATTTATTTATTATTTTATGTAATATTATATTACATTTAATATTTTTTATTAAAATATTAAATATTTAAATTAATTTATTTTATTAATTTTATTATATATTAAATTAATTAATTAGGAGTTCAATTATTGAATTTTGTGACGAACAATTAAATTTAAAATGATAAACAATCATGTTCAAGATAATGAACAATTAAGTTCAAAACGATGAACAATCAAATTCTAATCAATTAATTTATAAAATCATCACCATAATTCACCATATATAATATATTATTACTGGAAAAATAATATTTACTATCACCTCCATCAACCAAATAAAATTTCATTATTAATAATATAAACATTCGTTTTGATATATATGTAAATTTTATATTTATTTTAATATAAAATTAATATTAATTTTATATTAATTTGATTAATTTTATATTTTTTAAATAATATTTATATTATTTTAAATAATATATACTAAAATATTAAATATTTAAATTATTTTATTAGTTTATTATGTATTAAATTAATTAATTAGGAATTCGATAAATAAAAAAATGATGAAAATATAATGAATAATTAAATTCAAAATTATCAACAATCCAGATAATCGAACTCTATAACTCGTATCAAGAAAACTTAATCTTCAACGACTAGGCCACACTCTTCATGATGATTGGTTTTATTAACCAAGAATATAATAGCGTATATTTTTTGAATTTTCATTTTATTTTATTTTCTTATAAATTATTTTAATTAATTATATGAAAATTACATTTTAACTTAAACAGATTTATTGTTTATCAAATTAATTATTATAAATTCAAAATTTTATATTATATATATAAGAATATTTTAAATATAATTAGTTTGAATTATGAATATTTTCAAATATATTTATCTATTAATTCAAAATTTAAATATTTAACATTTTGAATACATTATTATCTATGAAACATATTTATTTTAAGTATTTTTCATATTTTTTTATATATAAAATATGTTAAATATTATATTTTAAAAAAGTTCACTTTGATCGATTTGATTCCGGTTCAATTCCTATTGAACCTTTAACTATTGACTCTCTATCTTTTTCGATTCGTTGATTGAATTGTATTTAACAATATTTCTATTGCCTCCATCAACTAAACAAAATTTTATTATTAATAATATAAACATTAGTATTAATATATTTGTGAATTATATTATATTATTTCTTTTAATATAATATTAATATTATTCTAATTTGATTTATTTTTTATATAATATTTATATTATTTTAAATATTTTTTATTTAAACTATTTTATTTTTTTAATTTTATTATTTATTAAAATAATTAATTAAGAGTTCAACAAATAAAAATTTTGAACTTATAAGTGTTGAAAATGTAATGAATAATTAAGTTCAAAATGATAAACAATCAAATTCAATATGATGAATAATTAAATTCAAAATGATGAATAATCAAAAATTAAATATTGAATCTATAAACGATGAACGTGCAATGAATAATTAAATTTAGAACGATGAACAATCAAATTTAAGACAATAAACAATCAAATTCAAAATGGAAACAATCAAATTCTAATAAGAATATATATAAATTCATTACCATAATGTACCATACATAATTTATTATTATTAGAAAAATAATATTTACTTTACCTATATCGACTAAGCAAAATTTTATTATTGATAATATAAACATTAGTTTAGATATATTTGTAAATTATATTATTTTATTTGTTTTAATATAAAATTAATATTAATATTATTCTAATTTGATTCATTTTTTATTCTATAGTATTTTGTATACTATTTATATTATTTTATATATTTTCTATTAAAATATTTAATATTTAAATTATTTTATTTTATGAATTTTATTATTTATTAAATTAATTAGGAGTTCAATAAATAAAAACCTTGAACTTATATGTGTTAAAAATGTGATAAACAATCAAGTACAAAATGATGAACAATCAGATCAAAGACGATGAATAATCAAGTTTTAAACTATAAATATTAAATTTATAAATGATAAACAATCAAGTTCCAAACAATCAACAATTAAGTTTAGAATGATTAACAATAAATTTTAAAATGATAAACAGTCAAATTATAATCAATAAATATATAAATTCATTATCATAATTTACCATACATAATTTATTATTAGTAAAAAAATAATATCTATTATTACCTCCATCAACTAAACAAAATTTCATTATTAATAATATAAATATTAGTTTTGATATATTTGTAAACTATATTATTTTATTTATTTTAATATAAATATTATTTTAATTTGATTTATTTTTTATTAATTTAATTTTATACTATTTTATATAATATTTTTATTATTTTAAATATTTTCCATTAAAATATTAAATATTTAAATTATTTTATTTTATTAATTTTATTATTTATTAAATTAATTAGAAGTTTAATAAACAAAATTCATTTTTTAGCCTGAGTGTAAACTATTCTCGTACACCTTAAAATGTTTTATTTTTACTTTACATTATGACATAACCTAATAACAAATCAAATTAATTTTTAAAAAATAAGCAACCGACTGTAAATTAATAAACTATTTAAATTATATATATATATATATATATATTGACATATAATTGTTCCGGTATAGCATAGAAAGATGCTAATATCAATTCAATTTTGTCTAATTTAACGATATGGATTTTTTTATATGAAGTAATCAATGCTGAATATGACAATTAGATCAAGCGGACATATTCAAAGGGGTAGTTTTTTTTTTTTTTTGTCACAAAACGCGGTAGTTTCAAATTGTTAATTTTCGGGTCATTTCTCAATTATTTGCATTGGATTTGAACGTCGAAGTTGTTAGTGATATATAAAGGATTAATTATCCTAAAAATCCAAATTATCAATTTCTTGAAAATTTTGATATGAAATAAAATTTTACATAATAATATTTATGTTCCATTTTTTTTTTCAAAATTATATTTTAGTAAAAAAAAGCGGTTGCTCATACCCATGTGTGGCACTCAGAATCCCACACGGCACAAAAAAAAAAAAAAAGCGCAAAATACTTGCCATCTCATCAAACAGTGGGTTTTGCTTGACTGACTTGGAAAATCAAACCTGCATTTTCTTGTCAAATTTTTAAAATTCAAAAGTAAAACCAACTCAAACCCATCACAAATTAAAAAAGATTCAAGAAGTGGAAGAGAAAATTTTACTCACCTTTAAAAATTCGAGGTAAACCAAAATTCCCATGAATATTTTCTCCCTCCTCATTTTCTTTTCTTCCAATTTCTTCCAATTTTGCTCACTTCTTGGTTGAATTCTTCAATAACTGGGAACTTTCCTCATCAAAATCATTTTTTCTCTTTAATTTTTCTTTATTAACCGAAACAAAATGGTGAAAATGGGCATGAATGGCTACGGGCATAATATTGAGAAATATAGGAAGAAAATGAAGATTGTGGATGGAAATTTTTCTAAATGCTAATTACTAATAACAATCGCATCTGCATATGACCAGGAAATATAATATAGCTTTTGAAAAGAAAACCCCAAATGTGAAATACGAATCAAAAAATTTCTAATTCTCAAGAAATCTAAAAAGATAAGATCCATTTCCTTTCTAGTTATTTTCTCGTTCTTTCTCAACTTCGAAATAACAACACAGACTAGAAGATATTTGAATGCATCTCTAAACCCTAAACAAGATCTAGAAGACACATTGTAGAAAAATGTGCTAGATATATTTTATATCTAATTATAGTTGTGAGCTCATTAATTGAAAAATAAAGATATATTACAAAATAAAGGTCTTAAAAATCTGATCAATTATTTATTTAGGCAAGACTTAATTAATTAATTTTGTGTGGATAATTAGTGTGGGTTAGATAATAATATGAGTGTGATGGATAGCTCATGATTATTATATTAAATGAGCTAAATTTCTCTTATTACTGACTCTCATCTCCTATATAAAATTGGATGGAGATAAAGGAAAAAAATAAAGTTTAAAAATTCAATCATTCTGAGTCAGAAAACAAGAAAAGTTCTTGATACAAACTTATTCAGATCGTTCTTGTCACGATGAAATTAGCAAAATTAGGTTCTTTTTTACGTCATCTATCTCTATTAAATTTGTTTTGTGCTTTAAATTTCATGTTTTAGATTATGAGATTAAATTTAGCTAAATTGATTTCTATCAAGTGGTATCAGAGCCATTTTCATGTTTTTCTCATTAAGTTAAGAAGAAAAACTTGAATTTAATTGAGTTTTGAAGTGAATATGGGATTTGGTAGCTTTTTGGCAAAAAATTTCACTGAAAAATTGCAGAAAACAAGATCAGGCTTGGGGAATTGCATGCGCCAGGCATGCATGTGGGCGTGCATTGGGTTGGTGAGGGAGTGTGCCTGGCACGCGCACAGACGCGCATGGGCAAATCGCCGACGGTGCACACTACTGCGTCAGGCGTGTGCAGCGAACATGTGCACCACCTACCCCACTTTCTCGGTTTTTGCGTTTCTGCCTCTATTTTCCCTATTTTTTCAATATTTTGCCCCTAAAGTTTCTGGATTTTTCAGTTAAGTCCATATATGCTTATTTTTCAGATAACTCTTTTGGTCTTATTATTTGTGAATCCAATTTAGTTGATGCCACATCTAGTTCATAGTGACTTGATAGTGGAGCGACTAAACATGTTGAATTCACATTGCAGGGGTTGATAAACAAGAGAAAACCAAATAAAAAAGAGTCAGTGCTCACAGTTGGCAATAATGGCACAGTGAAAGTTTTTTTTGTTGGCAGTATCTGTCTGAATCTAGATGCTGGTTTTGAACTCTTTTTGAAAAATATTTTATACATACCATCATTTAGGTGAAACTTGATATCAATATCTAAATTAGACAATATTGTCTATGTTTTTGTATTTAAAGATGCAGTTGTAAATATAACTTTTCATTCAAAAGCAGTTGGTCATTGCTTTTTGTAATATGGTCTATATCAAATATGTTTGAGCTCAAATGAGATTTATTCCACATTTTGTATTGATGAACATGTTGCCAAAAGACTCCTAATAAAGGATAAGTCTTCCATGTTGTGGCATAAAAGGCTTGGCCATATTTCTAGGAAAAAGTTAGAAAGACTAATCAAGGATAATATTCTGTCTGTCCTTGATTTTAGTGACCTAGAAATATGTGTTGACTATTGTGGGGGCAAACTGACGAAGATTAAGAAGACAAGATCTATTCGGAGTTCAGATCTCTTAGAGATGATCCATACAGATATATGCAGACCTTATTCACCCACAATATGCAATATCAAGTGTTTCATAACATTCATTGATGACTTATCCCGATATGGATATATGTACTTGATTAAAAAAAATTCTGAATCTCTTGATAAATCCAAGATTTTTAAGATTGCAGTTGAGAAACAGCTGGAAAAAGTTATTAAGATTGTTAGATTTGATCGAAATGGAGAGTATTATGCCAAATACAGTGTTACAGGATAGGTAAAAGGTCCTTTTGCCAAATACCTAGAGGACTGTGGAATAGTAGCTTAGTTTACTATGCCGAGTAGTCCTAAACATAATAGTGTGGCCGAAAGTCGGAATTGTACCTTAAATGAAATGACAAGGAGCATGATGTCAAGGTCAAATCTCCTAGACTTTTTATAGTGTAAGGCTATGAGAACGACATTATATATCCTTAATAGAGTCCCTAGTAAGTCTGTGGCTAAAATGTCGTTTGAGTTGTAGACTAGAAGGAAACCTAGCTTGAATCATTTTTGAGTTTGGGATTATCCTTTATAGGTATGCCTTTACAATCTTGTTGAGTACTCATTGCTATTTTATAGGGTATTCAGATCATTCTAAAGGTTACAAATTCTATTATAGAGAAGGGGGTCCTAGAATTGTGGAATCACAGACAGTTGAATTTTTTGAATATGATGTAGCTTATGAGGGTGATCACTCTGAGATCACAAGGTAGGAAAAGAAGACCGAGGTTATACATATTCTTGTACCTAAGCAACCTATAATGTTGGATCGTACATTTGTGATTGATCCAATTCAGGAAGAGCCTATATAGTTAAATAAGGCTTCATAATCATAGGATGCAGTTGCACAGGTTCCTCATAGGAGGTCAACCAGGGAAAGAAAACCTACTATTTCCTCTAACTATGTGGTTTATATAGGTGAGAGTGATTATGACATTGGTCATATTACAGATCCTATATCTTTTGAAGAAGCTGTTTCTAGTTCCCAATCTAATATGTGGTGGGATGTAATGAGAGATGAAATGCAATCTATAGATTATAATGAGGTGTGAGAGCTTGTTGAATTACCTGAAGGTTGTAGACCTATCAGTTGTAAATAGGTCTATAAGACCAAGAAGGACTCTAAAGGGAATATAGCAAGGTTTAAATCTAGATTTGTTTCCAGGGGATTTACTGAGAGAGGAGAAATTGATTATAATGAAATTTTTTCTCCTGTATCCTCTTAGGATACATTTAGAGTAATCATGGCATTGGTAGCTCATTTTGATTTGGAGCTAAATTAGATGAATGTTAAAACCGCATTTCTGAATGGAGAACTGAATAAAGAGGTTTATATGGAACAACATGAGGGGTTTTAGGAAGATAGTAATGACTATCTTGTGTGCAGACTCAAAAATTCTATTTATGGTCTAAAATAAGCCTTAAGACAATGATACTTGAAATTTGATGGTGTGATAATCTCTTTGGGATTTGTCGAGAGTAAAGTTGACAGATGCATATATCTCAAGATCAGTGGGAGCAGATATATCTTTCTGATACTGTATATTGATAATATACTGCTTGCAAGTAATGATTTAGGAACATTACATGAGGTAAAGTAGTTGTTGTCTAAATATTTTGATATTAAAGATCTTAGAGAAGCATCTTTTATCCTTGGAATTGAAATTCATAGGGATAGATCTCAAAACCTTTTAGGTCTCTCAGATTGCATACTTTGAGCGACTATTGAAAAGATTCAATATGCAGGATTGTAAGTCTTGGGATATGCCAATTGCTAAAAGTGAAAAATTGAGCCTGACACAGTCTCCCAAGAATGAGGTTAAGAGAGAATCAATGAAAGCAAAGACATATGCTAGTATAGTAGGAAGCTTGATGTATACTCAAGTGCGCACTAGATTGGACATCGTATTTGCAGTTGGTATTCTAGGTAGATATCAATCTAATCCTAGAATAGACCATTGGACTGTGGCTAAAAGAGTTTTGAGATACCTTAAAGGGACCAAATATTACATCTTGACATAGAAAATCTTGAGTTTGTTAGTTATACTGACTTAAATTTTGCTAGCTGTTCTGATGACAGAAAATCCACGTCAGGCTAGATTTTTATGTTAGCTGGTGGGGCTGTATCTTAGAAAAGTGTTAAACAATTTTTAATCTCTTCTTCCATGATGCAAGCTGAGTTCGTAGCATGCTATGGTGTAGCTGTACAGACTATTTGGCTACGAAATCTCATTGTAGAAATGTTAATTATTGATTCTATTGATAGACCCATAAAGTTGTATTATGATAATTTGCTGGCTGTGTTGTTTTCAAAAAACAACAAGAATGTTACTAGGTCTAAGCATATGGAAGTCAAATATTTGACATTAAAAGAGCTAGTAAAGAAAGGTGGCGTTGAAATAGAGCATATTGATAGATATGATAACTGATCTCTTTACCAAAAGTATTCGACCTAATATTTTTCGAAGACATGTCATTAGTATGAGGTCTAAATTTGACTTTTGATACCTTGGATTAGTGGGAGGCTTTCTTGTTGCTCTATATATTTTGGTTTGTACTTTATACATTAGTATAATGTACTTTATAAATTGATGATCATCAATACAGTTATGTATATATTTTTATTGGAAAATATTTGATGGTATATTTTCATTAGAAAATAGTTGATGCTATATTTTCATGGGAAAATATTAAAGATCATATTTTCTTTGGAAAATATAATGTGATGTATATCAGATTTGATTAATTAAAGTTTTAAAATTAGTGTCATCTTAAGCAAATACTTGGGGTGTTAAAGTTTATAATCTTAGTTATGTCTTGGGATACATAAAGAATCGTACGATATAAAACTTTTAAGACAAATATGGACTTCATTTGAAGTCATAAAAAATTTCTTATGCATACTTGTGTTGCATTCAAATAAGAAATCACTGACTAACAAGAAAATTAACATATAAAGTTTGATCATAAAGTGAGTGTTTATTAATCTTGCCACATTACCTCATTGTATTCATGATTGATAGGGTTACTGGTAAATGTGACCATAGAAGGTGCCGTATTCTTAAATAATGTGGTTTCCACCATGATTCTTTGCTAATAATTTTATTAAATCGAGTGAGAATGAGAAGTTTTTTGTAATAAATTTTCAATTAATTAGCTTAAGTAAGAGAATGTTAGATATATTTTATATCTAATTATAGTTATGGGCTCATTAATTGAGAAATAAATATATATTTCAAAATAAAGGGCCTTAAGAATTTGATCAATTATTTATTTAGGGAAGATTTCGTTAATTAATTTAGTGTGGATAATTAATGTGGGCAGATAATAATATAGGCCTGAGCAAGGAAGTACTGCTCAACATAGGCGAGATATGGAGGCATATCAGGCCTATAAGTGTAAGGATAAAGTTGCTTGCATATTGATGCTGAACAACATGAGAAATAACCTGATGCTATGCTTTGAGAAGCACCGTTTAGCCTAAACAGTTTGGGATGCTGTTAAGGTCCAATTCGGTGGAACCTTAACCACTAGGTTGCATTAGTTGACTCTAAAATTCGATGTCTACAAGAAAAATCATAATCACATAATGAAACATCTAATTGTCATGTCCAACATGATAAGTGAATTGAAGGCTGTTGGCCATGAGTTGACTGATGAGCAATAAGTCCAAGCTATTATGCGCTCTTTTTCCAAAGCTTGGGAACACATGCATGTCAACCTTATCTATAATGACAATATAAAACCATTTGAAGATGTTGCCCGACATGTTGAGCTATAGGAGGATCGCCTTCTCACCGATAAGCCCCGTGGAGAGGCTTATATGACTGAGTCCAAAAGTGCCTCAGGCTCTGGTCAAAAGAAGGGTAAGGGCAAAAGGCAAGGTAAGGGAAGCATTGAAGCCAATTTTAGCAGAAACAAACGTAAGTGCGAAAGCCGCGACAACAAGAAAGGCAGAAATGAGAATTGCTTCAATTGTGGGAAATCTGGTCACTTTGCTCGTGATTGCACTGAGCTAAAGGTATTGTATGACCACATTTATCCCTCTGACTTATATGTTAGCAATTGTTTAATGCTAGCTAAAATTGTTATTTATTGGACTGTAGATTCAGCAACAACCAGCCACATAGCTAGGGACCGATATGCCTTTAAAGTTCAACAAAGATGTTTTTGCTATAATATATTTCATTTTCAAAATGTATTTGTATGTAATTACTTTTGGACGATATTTATTATGGCTTTGGATATTTGTTACTTGTTCTTATAGTGTTGAACACTATTTTATGAATTTATGTAAATATGCATTTGTTGTTGGCAATTCCAGTAATATTTTATTAAATGATGATGTTAAGTGGCATGCTAGACTAGTACATATTAGGCAAGATTGCTTAGAAAGACTAGCAAAGACTGATCTTTTAGGTTCTATTTGAGAATAAGGATTTCTCTGTTTATGAGCATTGCCTAGCTAGAAAAGTAATAAGATTACCTTTTAGCAAAGTAAACAGAGCTATATTTCATTTATAACTTATCCATTCTGACATTTATGGCCCAATAAATGTGAGAGCAACATATGACGCTTACTATTTCATTACATTTATAGATGATTTCACCATATACGGTCATATTTATTTAATTCTTCCATATGTCTGAAGCATTGGACTGCCTCATACACTACAGTAGATTGGTTGAGAATTAATTAAATGCAAATATCAAAGCATTAAAGGCTGATCAAAGATGTGAATATCTATTCGACTAGTTTAAAAATTGTTGTGATGATAAGGGTATAGCTAGATAGCTAATATTCCTTTCACCCCATAACAAAATAGTGTAGCAGAAAAGAGGAATAAAACCTTATTGGACATGGTTAGATTAATAATGATGCAAGCTAATTTGCATATTTCTTTAGATAAAATACGTTACTAACTATAGCCTACATACTTAACTATGTGCCATTAAAAATAGTTCCTTGCACCCCATATGAGTTATGGTAAGATGAGAGGTCTGACTTAAGTAATATGCGCTTATGGAGATATGCTACTTATATCCATAACATTTCTCATAAATATGGGAAACTTGGTTCGAAGGGGAAGAAATGTATCTTTATAAGATATAAAGATACTCAAAATTCTACAAAGGATATGTATTGTTTTTGGAAAGATGTAAATGGAAGGATAACAGAAATTGAGCCACGAGATGTTGATTTCAAAGAAAATAACTTTCCTGAAAGAGGTGAGGTAAATGTGGATTTCTAACTATATGAAATAGAAGATCCCGAGTCCAGTGGGTGTGCAAGAATAATTCATTAGCTCCGATAGAGTAAGATGATATAGAATATCATGCTCTTCCTGAAGTAAGTAGGAGTAAAAGTTGTCTGATTGTGTTCCTATGGAGCAATATCATGAGCAATATCAACCTCGACATAGTAACCATAAAAGAATTTCCTATCGTCGATATTGAGATTGAGAGAGAAACTTTTATGATTGCTCTAGATAATTAAGAGCCCAAGACAGTAAAATAGGCTCTTTCTAGTCCTAAAGCTCCTAAAGCTAAGGAATGGGTTAAAGCTATGAAAGAGGAAATGCATTCGGTAAAATCTAACTAAGTTTGAGATTTGGTTGATTTACTAGGTCGTAAGACCATTTGGAAAAAGTGGTTTCTTAAAAATTAAATGTAAGGCGGAAGAAACAGTTAAAAGATATAAAGCTCGATTAGTAGCTAAGGGCTATGCACAGAAAGAGGGAATTGATTATGAAGATACATTCTCGCCTATTGTCAGGTTTGCATTTATTTGCCTCACTCTGGCTATTGTGGCATGGGTGGACTTAGAATTATATCAAATGAACATTTAGACTATTTTTGCGAAAATGGAGAACTAGATGAAGAGATCTATATGAATCAACTTTTAAGCTTTTGAACTAAAGGGATAAGAACGCAAAGTTTGAAGACTCAAAGATCTATTTATGGTCTCAAACATGTGTTAAGATAATGGAACCTCAAATTTCATCAAGTCATGTTAAAGGATGGTTCACGATGATGGAGAAAGACCACTGTGCATATATTAAATGTTCAAACAATGGTTTAATAATTCTATCCTTATATGTCGATGGTATATTGATAGCTGGAAATGATAAGAAGTTAATAGATGTTACTAAGAAATGGTTATCATCGAACTTCGAATTGAAAGACAAGGGTGTGGCTAACTATGTGCTTGGTGTTAAGATCTTTAGGGATGGCTCGAAAAGACTTTTTTGTTTATCTCAAGAGACTTATATTAAGAAAATATTGGAGCATTAGCATATGCATGATTGCAAGCCTGTGGATACCCTAAAGGAATATGAGCCTTAAGTCTTGATACGTGTCCTAAGATATCTAATAAAAACGAACTAATGTCCAAAGTACCGTTTCTTCAACGCTGTTGGTAGCTTAATGTATGCAGTGTGTGCATGCATTCAGACATTTGCTATGCCTTTAGGGTAATGAGCAAATTTCGATCTAATCCAGGTTCGAAACACTAGATGGTAGTAAAAAAGATATTGAGATATATGAAAGGAACTTTAGACCATATTCTGTGGTACCGAAGGAAGGATTTGCAATAAGTTGGTAATAAAGATGCTGATTGAGGATTTTTGGATATACATTATTACTGAACAATATAATTTCATGGAGTGTAAGAAATAATCTTGTATAGCTTTATCAAGAGTGGAAGTTGAATATGTAACATGCTCCTTAGCTATACAAGAGACAGTTTGAGTGAAAAGGTTTTTTTTACACATAAAATTGTTTAAGTCAGCATCGAAACCTGTGACAATTTATTGTGACAATATGGTTGCATTAGCCTATGATTAAGGATTTGAAATATCGTTTAAAGACTAAACACATCAAGATTAGATATCACTATATTAGAGACATGATCACATAAAAGAAGTGGTCCTGAAATATATTCCTACGAGTGAAATGGTAAAATATATGTTTACCAAATCGATAGCTAGGATGCATTTGTTAGACAAATGACATCCCCGAGCTTATATAGAATATAATCAACTTGTATATATTCACAGACCACTTGTATCTTTACTTGCAATGATTTATAGGGCATTTCTCATGATTTGATTATTTTACAATTATTTCTATTATATAAATAAGTTGGAAATGCCAATTAGTACAATTCGATAAAGTATGTTGAAAGACTAAGGTTGACTCTCTCACATGAGTAATTGCCTCTAGTGTTATAGAGCGAGTAGGGATAAGACCAAGTTTAGGTGACTAAGAAGTAGTGGGAATGGTTTTGGTCATGCAACTGAATAAAAGGTTGTCTTGATGAGGATCAAGATGAGATTCTTCGTATATAAGAATCAACGTGAATGACTATCCCACCATTCACATGTCTATTAAGAAGAAGCTGAGTGTGAAACTTGTTATTTGACATTGTTGAATGTGTAAACAAAAGTATCAGGTTTGACATTTTAAGAACGACAAGACTAAGACTCATATGGTGTTATCTATATTATGATTCAGAGCAAGACATACAATCCTATATCTTCGATAAAAAAAAAAGAGTTGTTCCACCATATCATGTATTTTATACTATATGTGTTAGACGACCTATTAGGAAGCAAAAGAATGAATACCTGCTTCTTCGCTATATGAGTCCTAGAAATCCTGAATATGAACTTCAATTCTTATTACCTTTGTGACTTTTGACTATATTATGATATGATGAATTAATGTTGGCAATCTTAGGATGTATTATATAGTCATGAGATGATTCGACTTAATGGAACACTCCTAGAAAAGCGAATTAATTCACATATGATTGGTATGAGGGCAAAAGAAAAAGTATTTTTTCTTATACATCATTGCTTGTATTCACCGATCAACGTTATTTTGCTTGATAGAACTTGAAATAACTTAGAGTATAAAGTAATTGTTAGAGTGATATGAGTATGGATTCTTAAGGGATTGATTGAAACTCGATTATGTATATTAAGAAAAATATTTGGGGTAAATAAGCACATTATCAAGACTAAATACATTATTAGATTGATGTCTCCCATAATGCTTATGGTTAGGTTTGTATTGGAGCTCCTACCATGTGTGCTTTAGGTTGCACGGTTCGTTCGCATGTATGAATAATTCTCTATCTAATTTTTGAGTTATAGGAATAACATTTTCAGGATTAGTTAAAATCAGTATGGGTGAGTGGAAGATGTTGGATTTTAGTGGATTTGGTCCATTCATGTGGACTTGACTTAGCCCAAGACCCAAATGAAATAATATAAAAGGGGAGGTTATTTTAGAAAATAACTAACCCTACATAAGTTACATAAAGAAGAAAACATTTTTCTTCTTCCTCTCCCTCTCATTGATTTTTGCTTCTCCCAAATCCAACCGAGAGACTCAAGAGATATTTGTATCATTGATTTCAAGTCTGATTTTGGTAACCGGACATTTCTAAAATATTGAAGATACGAAATTCACTTCAATAAGTAAGTTTTTGTTGCCGATCTCGATTTAACATGGTCATATTTCGTTTTTCCTTTTTACTTGGAAAATCAATAAGACATTGCATTGAGAATGCATACTGTTTATGAAATATTTTTTATTTTTTTATTTATCATTATTTTTAAAAAATGGCTGTTTGGTACCATTTTGTTTGATTGACTATTGTTTAAAAAGGATTGAATGGTGATATAAACAGTACCAAATTGTATTTCATGAACAGTGCCAATCAATCTTTTTGAACAATGTAATGGAGATATTTTTTAAAAATATTTTTTTATGTAATTATTGCATAAAAATAAATTTAATCATAGTTTGAATTGATAGATTTTAAAATTCATAAATTTCATAAAGTTTATGAATTTTAAATTCATAGATTTTGAAATCCAATGATTTGAAAAATTCCATTATTCGGTTTGACTATAAAATTTATGGATTGATGGTGTAGTTATTTTTACACTTATCTTTGCTTCAATGACCACAATCTATGAATTTAATAATTAATTTCCAATTTTATATTTTATTAAATATTGATAATTTATTATTAATTAAGCATATATGATTGATTCCATTATATATTTAAAATTTTTTAAAATAAAATTGGTTATTTTAAGAATCGAAAAATAAAAAAATAAAGTTATTATACATTATAATATTTAATTATATTGCTGAAAATATTTTTTAATAATAATAATAATAATAATAATAATAAAACAATTAGTTGAAATTAAAAAAAATAGTTTTTGGTTTTTTAGGATTAATGATTGTGATGCCTTACCTATACAACATGATTATACTCATTATATCACCCTATAACAGAAACAATCTCATTGTATAGATAAAATGCTACAATTTGTGCTTATCTTATATCTGGTTAATAAATATTTTCATCTTATATATTAAACTCACACATGCTCATAGTTCTTATTACAAGGGTCATATATTTTTTTTTCTTTTTCACATTATATACATCAACATATAGTTTTGGGCTCTAGGCCCATACATAATCAGAATATATATCATAAATGTGTCATATACATGCCATAACACTATTATTATATGCATGGATATGCAAAATACAGAACATGTTAATTTAAACCCACAAACTGGGTCACAATGTCTGCTCTTGATATGAGCACTGACTAACTTTTTTTCCTTAAACTTTACTAACTATAAGCTCCTTAATTTACGTGAAAAAAATCTACGTTAAACTATCTCTAACTTAGTGGTACATATAGGTATTGAAATTTTTCCATGCACTCATGCAAATATAACATAAATCATGTATGCCATCATATATCACGACATCATGTATCATGACATATGAACATACAATCATATTCATGGAAAATAAAGAAATGCAGTTTCACATATATGCAGTGTTTGTAATCATGTCATATTATATGCCTTTATATCTTTACCATTATCCGTGTCATTAATATGTTTTATTTATCAACTTTGTTTGTCATATTCTCTTTTCTTTTTCAATAATCAACTTCGATAAATAGCCTAAGTCTCATTTTCGGACTGACTGGATACAGAATATGAAGTAGGCGTATTCAGTTAAGAGCTAAACATCCTACTCACTCTGTATACAAAGTATGAAGTAGGTGCACCCAAACCAAAGCTAGTAATCCTACTCATCCACTGTAACATATATGCTCATCTGAGCTTCCTCAAGTTAAGTATGCTCACTTAGACATGAGCTCATCTAACTTGATTGGGTATAATAGGTATGAGTATCAGGAGTAGGAGTACCTAGACCATGACTAGTCAACCTAATCCACATTCATATATCTCGTCAATACGTATCGATTATTCCCTTCATGATGTATTATTTACCCTAAAGTAGTCCTCAGATAAAGAAATGAACATTTATACCAAAGTATCTCTTGTTTTAATCTCATTCTTTAACGTATCCCCATCATGTTTCCATATATTATATGCATGTTCACATGTTACATTTATGCTTATCAACATGTTTTCATATCATACTTTAACATTTAAGTATGTTTCGGACCTACCAAAACATCATTTAAACATAGGTCACTATTGCTGTGAATAATATCTTCACGGCTATGAATTTTTGGGTTGGGCGCGAAGTCTGGCCATGAAGGCTACTAGACCTCTATATTTATGGTCATGACAGCTTGATTCATGGCTATAACAGTTTTTAGCTTGATTATGATGCTGGTTGTAAAAGGGCATAACTTATTCCTATGGCCAAACATTTCCTAAATACATATAGAAATCATCAATGGGCATTTGACATAGTCACAAACAAATTGACATAACTCAAATCATCACATTTTATGTTCATAACCAGGCTCAGCAACTTAAGCTTTAGATACAATGCACTCTTTTAAACACATATGCCATTTTCATGCTTATTAACATTTTTATACATGTTCTATTACTCCAATTAACTTTTTTAACATTTAAATACTCCATATCATGCTTTCATAATTAATAATATGACATTACATATCAATTAAGCATGCTCAACACCATTTATGCACATATATTATCATTTACAAGCATGTATCACATTTAAGGGACATATAACAATGCAAATATGTATAAATCTCTATTAGGAGCTTGACAAAAACCCAATTAAGGAGTTATCTAATGTCAATCTCCTCCCTATTGTCATTTTTTTTCCTACCACAATTATAACCATATATCAAATTCTACCTCTATGGAAACATAGCAAAAATGTAAATCTAACCCATGCTTCCTAAACTATGGTTATTATGCATGTTTTTAACTCAATCTCATGGTATCATACTCCCAATAACTTCAAAGAACACAAATATACACAATACTCTAACACCCTTCTTCTTCCATAACTCATCTTCCATGGCTCTTCACCTAAACATCACAATCTCTTCATATAACTTCATAATCATAGCAAAGAGATAGATTTCTTATGTTTTTTTACCTCTTGATAGCTTAAAACACTATTGATCATGCAAAGAAATCGTGCTCTCCTTTGCACCACCTTTCTCTCTCCTCCAACTCTTCACCTATGTTGATAATTCCTTCAAATCTTGCTTGATTTTTATTTCTTTCTTAGTTTTGGTGTTTAATCACTCAAAAATGGATAAAATAAATGTAACATCATAAACTGTCCCTATATGCATTATTACAAGCATTTCATTTGAGCATGTTCATTTTATAAATGTCATTCACATGAAACACAATGCATATATATATGGGTTTTGGCATGAACGTGTTCACGAGGTAGACTTACCACGAGTTAGTTTATCCCAATAGGAGTATGTCGTACGTGTCGAGTTATAAATTAAATAAGGAAAACAAAGTATCGAAAATGAAATGAAATAAATGAAATTAATTATAAATTAAAATGAAATTTGGCATAGTTAAATTAATTAAAATAGACTATATGATTAGATAGTACTTTTGGCATTGACTAGGTACATGTAAATATGTAGAGAAAATAATAAAAATAAATAAATAAATAAATTAACTAAATGACAAAAAAAAATAATGGGACAAATCAAGGTCCGCTAAACATATAAAGTTGGCTGCCTTCCTCTATCCTCTTGCAGCTATTATTTGGTTTCTTGTTTTCTTTGCTTGCTTCATTTTTCTCTCAATCTCTAGCAATATTTAGATCTTCAGATCACAGGTAATTCATGTATCCTCCTTATCTTGCTATTTTTTTTAATTATGGATTGGAAAATTATGGTCTTTTAGATGCAAGTATTATAACTGGATTTTAGAATTTTATTTATGTACCAGAATATTAAGACTCCATTTCCTTCATATTAGAGACCTATTTTAAAGAAGCTCAAAACATCAAACTTGTAGCTTTATGTCTTAAGTCTATGGCTATGTAAATAGTTTTGCAAGATTTTATTTTTATGAAAAGATATTGACATCGGACTGGAACTGGTTAGATTGTAAAACCTAACTGAATCATCTATTGTATTGATTATTTTTATATATGATAAATTCTATATTTGAGGAAACTAAAAACACAAAAGTTGTAGTTCTTTGTATTATCTAGTTGTATACTAAATTTCATGATCAGATTATAGGCGGATGTTGAGTTATGGTCAAGAGAGTCATATTTGTTCTATATTTGAGCTGCCTGCTTAGTGTCCTGTGCAAATCTAGTTAGTTGTTTTTCCTATTTTGAGCACCTTATAGACATAATATGTAAATGGCCAAAACATGAAAGTTATAGATATATGTGTTATCTACAGTTATAAATACTAACTTAATATGTTATGTATGTTATGAGACATGGCCTTCATAATTAAACTGGTCTGGATGCCAACTCTGTTCTTGACTAGTCAAAATTGCCTTACTATATGAGGACCATAGAAGCAGAATAGATGAAAATTGTCAACATGAAAAGTGTTCGATTTTAACATATCTATGTTATTACAAAGTTTCATAAAAATATAACTTGTATGTTATGATATATAAAGAAGCAAATTTGATGTCCTAAAGCTGCATAGGGGCAGAAACAAGGCAGAAAACAGAACATGAATATAAATTGCATAAAAAATTACATAAGGATCAAATTGCTTTGAAATTTAGATATGTTATAGCCCTACATGTTATCTTTAATTAGAAATAATGATTATACAAATTGGACTAGTATAGGAAAAGTTATAAGCTACTGAATATATAAAAGTCACACTGCCATAATACCAAACCCTAGTTAGTGGTCCATATTATGCATATTTCAATTTGTTTAAGTTTCACTAAGTTTATTTAGCTACCAATTGACCAAGTATACATTCAATTAGGCTTACAACATATTGGAGAGCCCCAAGGAAGTGAGAGATAATAAGTTAGAGGTTCAATATCAAAAGAAAATGTGAGTTTAATTATTAAACAATTTCTTTGGTATGTGTTGTTGTGTGATACATGCAATGTGACTTGATTTGCTTTATTTGAATTACCTAATTGCTATGATATGGTCAATGAGATTGTGTTGAATGTAAAGTACATGTTTGTATTATATATATAAGTTTTCTTTGTACAAGGCAAATGTTGACTGAAATGTATAATGGTTGATGTAAAAACAATGATTGTTGCAATTGCATATGGACTTAAAAGGCATTGTGAGTAGCTAAATGACATTGTAAAGCAAAAGAAGAGGCCTATGGCTCAAACAAATGTTCAAAAGCAAAAAAAAAAAAGCCTATGACCTAACAAATGTGCAAATGTTACAAATGATGAAGCTAGCTAACAAATGACAAATATTCATATGGAAACCCGGGACAATGTCTGTTTAGCCTAGTCATAACAATAAGAAAATGACATAAGCATAAGCATAAGTAAATAAAATGTTTACATGAATTAATATTATTTATATTCATATAATATTGATAAATAGAATGACATCTAAAATGTGTACGAATGACGATTATTACTTGTACTTGTGATTTGCTTAGTACTTTAGAAAGCTTTTGATGATTATTCTCATTGAGTCGCAACTCACCAAATTGTATCATTTTTTAAGGCAAAGAGGAGTAGTTAGTTTATTTTGGGAGTGCATACCATATAGAAGATATGAATCACAGGTCACCGGCTGAATCTCACCAATCTCTCTCATTGCATTACACATATGTATAGGAACATGACATCTATATTTTGGATTGTATATCTGCATATGTATAAACATATTAAATATGCAGTGATGTGTAAATGTATATTTGGCCTTGAACTTACTATTTGAAATAATTGGATATAATGTCTGAATTATTAACATATGTAATATATTATGTTTATAGTCAAACTATGATATTATGCGAAATTGTTAAAGGTTGCATAGTGATACTATGATGTGATTAAAAAAAAAATTTATCCCTCATTATAAACAAAATTTTGTCTTATTCTCATACAATACATGATAACATAATACAAGCATAAATTATATCTATAGGTATGAGGTGTTACAATAAATTTTTTGTAACAAAACTTTAGCATTTGTATCAAAATGATACAAAATTTTTATTTTGCATCAAGTTCGTACCACATTTTTTGGCACTTATATTAAAATGGTATCAAATGTTTGTTTTGTATCAATTTAGTACCACATATTTACAATTTTGTTTTATATGAAAGTATCTACAATACTTATGGTAGAATTTGTCTGACATCATATGTATCATATCACATCATATGCCACTTCATATAAAAATATTACATATTACCAACTTATATGTCTAAAGACTAAAATATGTGGGTTTTTTTTTTAATCTAAAGTGGCATGTAACGTGATATGATATGTGTATTTCCGGTATCTGCGTCATACAAATTCTACCGTAAATATAGTAGATACTTTCATGTGAAATAAAATTGTAAAGATGTGGTACTAAATTGATACAAAACAAAGATTTGGTACCATTTTGATAAAAATGCCAAATGATATGGTACTAAATTGATACAAAACAAAAATTTGATACCATTTTAATATAAATGCCAAAGTTTTGGTACAAAAAATTCATTTTACCCCTCAAAAATCCATGAAAAATCACTCTCTTAGAGTTCTTGGGTGTATATGATCTATTCTTGGGGTTTAAAGATCAGAAAGGTGATGAAAAATGAAGATGAAAATGTGTAAAAAGCTTTTATACTAGACTTTTCGCGGTCATAAATAAGACCTTAACGACCATGAACAAAACCTTTATGACCATGAATATCTACAGTAACATATAGTTTGCTTGTCTTTGATCACGATGTTCATGGCTATGAACACTTTGTTCACAGGCGTGAATCAAGTTTTTTTTCCATTTTCTTCATTTTTTCATCCCGCTCTTCAAACCAAAGCCAAAATTCACCAATATACTCCACATATACCTCATCTATACCCCCATATGCCTTATGTATACCCCTCATATACCTCCAATACACCTCATATATTCACTTTAAGTCACATATTCATGCATAACAACTAACCCCTAGTTAATGGGTGTTACAATGATAATTTTGTAATATTATTAATTTATTAAGAACAATCTTAAAATAAAAAAAATACGGTAACAATATCTTATTAATTAAAATCTACGGATTTCGAACTTTCTCACATTAGAGGTGGGAAATCAAACATTCAAAAATGAAAGATTTTGGTGGGATGATTGATTTTCCAAAATTCATAAATTTTGACATTTCTTAAGTAGTCAACAATGAATCTGACATAAATTTATAAATTTATAAATTGTTCAAAATCTTTTATTTAAAATTCTTCAATCTAAACATAGTCTTTGTTATTTTCAATCAAATCACATTCTTTGAAATGAGATTTCAAATAGAAATTTTGAATTTAAAGGAGTTTAAATTTAAAATAATTTAATTGAAATAGTTTCAATTAAATTGAAATTGCCAAAAATGGATCTATACAATATGATTATTTATTTAAGGGTAAATTACAAAAAAAAAAAAATCATGAACTTTACATTTTATTACAGTTATATCCAATTCTTTAAAATTTTGAGTTTAATTATATGTACTTTGAATTTTGTAACAAATCTTGCTTTGGATGGACTGAATCTTACTCCAAACTTACGTGGTGATGATCTAGAAAAGGATAAAAAATATTTAAAAATGATGTTGCATACATAGTGGATCTGATATAGAAAAAAATTGTCACGTGACCATATGCACTAAAAGGACGCCGTTTGACACAGACCAAAATTCAATTTGAAATTCTTTATTTGAAAATTTTGTTAACTTATTCTCAATACTAGATAGTTACAATTCAAGATTGCCATAGAACGCATCCAAAATTGACTGCTTAAAGCATAAAAAATTTTAAATTGTATTTTGAACTGTGCAAAACAGTTTTTTTTTGTGCATGTGGCAATTTTTTTACATATCAAATCCATTGTGTATACCATGTCATTTTTTAATATTTTTTTACGTTTTTCAGGTTATTGCCATATAAACTCGGAGTGAGATTCAGTCAATTCGAGACAAAATTTGTTACAAAACTCAAAGTACATATAATTAAACTCAAATTTTTAAAGAATTGAATATAATTGTGATAAAATGTAAAATTTAGAATTTTTTTTGTAATTTATCCTTTATTTAATGTAGTTGGGCATGTGCGATGATTATGGATTTAGAAATACTAATTTGATTGGATTTTAATTTTTTGGTATAATTTTATTTATTTATTTTTGTAATTTTGCCTTGAAATGTCAAAGATAATTAATATATTTTGGAAAAGTACAAAATTATGGAGGCTTATAATTTTCTAAGGAGCTAGTAGGAGCTTAAAAAACAATACCTTTGTTTTAGTAAATAATTTTGGGGAAAAATACATAGTGAAATAAGGAAATTACACAATTGTGACTAGTTATATAAATGTGATTTAAAGAATTCTAAAACCCAAAAATTACAATATTCTTGGTTCCCAAAACAATAGTTTGATGTGGAAAAGGGATTGTTGATGAAACGAAAAAAACACTGTTAGACGTGCTTAAGGCGAGATTTAAGGCATGCTTTCAGGCGCACTTTTCAAATCAAATTAGGTAGTCGAGATTTAAGGCATACCACATGATATATATATATATATATAATTCTTTAAAATATAATATATTTAAAATTATTTAAATATTATATACTTAATTCTTTGAAATATTATGTATTTAAATATTATGGTATATATAGGTATATATAGCAGAATATTGTATACAATTAGTAAAAAATTTATAGTTATGTTATAAAGAGTATTAAATAAAATGCAACTATGTAAAGTTATATGTATAATATATATAGTGTATATATTTATCTATTTATAAAGATATTTTTAATCTTCTAATTTTTTTATTTTCATATATTTCAAATTTTTATTTCATTTTCAAATGTATTATATGTTTTATATATTTTATTTTATCTTTATTATTTAATTATTGATGGAGAATAACAATAAAAAAAAGCTTATCATGGAGTTTAGAAAACTGCCACTACTAAAAGTTATATGTAAGGTATATTTATGATTTATTCTCTAATTTTTCTTGAAAATATATGATTATAAAAATTTTGAAATTATATTTTTAAAATAACAATAAATTTATTAAACATATTATCTTAATTTTTATATATTCGTTATATGAAGATTATATGTATGTTATATGTATATGAAAATAGTGTTTATAGTTTCAAAAATCAGAACTGATAAAATATGAAAAAATATTGTATTATTCAATTACTTTCAAATTTGAAAATGAAAATAAAACAATTATAGAGTATATGTGAATTACATGATAGTTATATATACAGTATAAGTTTCACATATTATTATTATTATTATTATTATTATTATTATTATTATTTACCAATACCAAAACATTCCCAACTATAAAATATTGTATATTTAATTTTCAATTTGTTTTCATATGTATTATATGTTTATTTTATTTTTATTATTTAATTATTGATGAGGATTAACAATCAAATTAAAAAAAAAAACTTATCATGAGATTTACTTAAACTGCAAGTACGTAAATGTTATATGTAAGGTTAATAACTAATTTTTCTTGATATAGTTTATGAATTATAAAAATTTTGAAATTATATTTTTAAAATAACAATAAATTTATTAAACATATTATCTTAATTTTTATATATTCGTTATATGAAAATTATATGTATGTTATATGTATATGGGAATAATGTTTATAGT
>CATIWF010048274.1:0-14584 GCA_949630135.1 Balakata baccata
GTTAACATGTGGATGCTTGCTAAGAGTAGTCAAGTACATTGGATGACCTGCTATGAGACAATCATATGGATTATCTATTCAAATGTCAATGATAGTCTCATCATAGCAATGGTACATGTATCCTTAGACTTGAGGTACTCAAGGATATCTTAGATACTGATTCTGTGCTTTGACTCCATTCCTTGTTGCCTCATAGAGGTTGCTCATAGGGTAGAGATTGGGTGCAGCTTGAGGTATTCGAAGGTAATTGGATAGCCAATAGATGATTCACTGCTCCTGATAGAGGGAGAGTATACCCACGGCCTCTTGTTGGGATCATTACTCGGGAATCTCTGGCCAGAGTGGAACTGTCATGAAGATGGTCTTTGGTGTCATGTCTAATTGAGTAATGAGTCTCAGTGACAAGATCTAAAATTACTTGGGCTACGTGTGACGTAGTCAGTCTAGCGGGAGCTGACACATAGTCCATGCTCTGAACCGAGTGGGTATAGAATGGTGAAAGGATGAATTACACATATTATTGTCTATAGAAAGGTTCGTAGTCAAACCACTGACTTTCCGGTCAATTCGGGATCATGATGTGTTGCTAGATACCGCTCATGATTTGCTTAAATTATTTGATAATTTAAGTGGCAAACATAACCGGGAACCTAATGGGTCACACGCTTTGGAGATGTAAAGAATGAGCAAAATGGCTTGGGATGAGATCCAAAATATGACAAAATTATTTTGAGTCGGTTTGCGATAGGATCGCAGGGAAAAATTGCTTGGGAGGTTGACAGGCTCGTACGGGCCCGTGGGCCCAACAGGCCCAGGCAGTGCGCAGCAGCATGCCAATTGCCCTATGTATTCGCCAAAATGGCCATGACACTATTCATGCCTCTTCAAATTCTTCTCCTCTCAATTTTGATATACTTTTCTGATTTTCTTTTGGATCAAAAAGACCCCTTAAGGTAGAAAATAGACAAGGAAAAATTTTTGGGAGAAGAAAAATTTTTGGAGACAATAGGAAAATTAAAGAGTTTAATTTTCTTCTCATATGAACATACACCATTGCTAGTACTTTGAGGTATGTTCAAGCCATCTCCCTAGTGGTTTCATCCTCTCATCTTCACGTGGATATTGTTAGAGACAATCCAAGATTGGATTGTTATGGTTTGCTACAACCCAACAAGGTGAGAAGTTGAAGTAAAATCAAGAAATCATAAAGGTATAAATTCTGAATTTTCTTTGGTTAAATTAGTTTTAATTGGCACATGTATAATCCTTTGATTCGAGTTTTGAAAATTTTATTTTTCGCTGCGTTATATGTATGTGATACATGCTCAAAACCCAACAGCCCAAACAAATGTTCAAAAGCAAAAGAAAAGGCCTATGGCCTAACAAATGTGCAAATGTTACAAATGATCAAGCTAGCTAGCAAATGCAAACGTTTACATGGAAACCCAAGACAATGTTTATTTAGCCTAGTCACAACAATAAGAAAATGACATAAGCATAAGCAAATGAAATGTTTACATGAATTAATATTATTTATATTCATGTGATATTGATAAATAGAATGACATGTAAAATGTGTACAATTGACGATTATTACTTGTAATTGTGATTGGCTTGGTACTTTAGAAAGTTTTTGATAATTATTCTCATTGAGTTGTAACTCATCAAATTGCATTATTTTTTAGGAAGATTCATGTAATTAGCTCATTTTGGAGGTGCATACTATATAGAAGACATGGATCACAGGTCACTGACTGAGCCTCACCAATTTCTCTCCTTGCATTGCACATATGTATAGGAACATAACATTTGTAATTTGGGTTGTGTATCTGCATATGTATAAATTAGTAAATATGCAATGACGTATAAATGTGTATTTGGCCTTGACCTTTCTAACTAAAATAATTGAACATAGTATGTGAATTGTTAACATATATGATATATTATGTTTATAATTAGGGTGTGATGCTTAGTTGAGCTGTCAAATATTGCAAAGTGATATTGATATATGATTCAAAAAAAAATTTATCCCTCATTATAAATAGGACTATGTCTTATTCTATGCAATACATGATAACATGATACAAGTATAAGTGATAGCCACAGGTATAAGGTGTTATACAAGCAGTTGAAGCCTCATGAACTAAATTGCCCTACACATGATCTAGAATTGGTGGCTATAGTGTTTGCTTTGAAAATATGGTGACACTATTTATACAGTGAAAAGTATTATATTTATATCAATCATAAAAGTCTCAAATATCTACCTATACAAAAGGAATTGAATTTAAGACAAAGGTGTTGGTGAGAGTTGATCAAGGACTACAATTGCATTATTGACTACCAATCAGGCAAAGCGAATGTTGTAGCTGACACTCTAGCAGAAATACTCTTATAGAATTAAGAATCCAACCTACTTTGAGACAATAGGTGAGATAAGCCCAAGAGCAAGATCAAAAGTTAATGTCAATAGTTGAGGCTATGAAAAAGGGGGAGAGACCCGAATATGTAATTGAACAAGATAGGTGTATAAGCTATAAAGGAAGATTGTATGTGCTAGATGTTAATGAGTTGAAGTAAACCATTCGGAAAGAAGCACACAATACAGTTTATACTATGCACCCAGGGAGGAACAAAATGTATCAAGATTTAAGGACTCACTGTTGGTAGCAGGGAATGAAGAAAGATATTGTTGAGTACACTACTAGATGCTTGACATGCCAACAAGTAAAAGCAGAACATCAAGTACCATCTGGGTTATTGCAGCCTATTGCTATACCTAAATGGAAATGCGAAAGGACCACAATGGATTTTGTATTTGGTTTGCCTTTAACACAGAGGAAACATGATGTAGTATAGGTAATCATCGATAGGCTTACTAAGTCGGGTCACTTCTTACCAGTTTGAATGGATTATCTATTGAGTTGATTAGCAGAAATATATGTCAATGAGATAATTTGATTGCATGGAGTGCCAGTATTCATTATTTCTAATCGAGATCCACAGTTCACATTACAGTTTTGGAAAAGTTTGCTGTAAGCTTTAGGAATAGACTCACCTTTAGCACAGATTTTAATCCACAAACGGATGGATAGTCAGAACGAGTTATTCAAGTGTTGGAAGACATGCTTAGAAGCTGTGTGATTGATTTTGAAGGTAGTTGGGATAAACATTTGTCATCAATAGAATTTGCATATAACAATAGCTATCAAGCTAGTCTTGGCATGGCACCATACAAAGCTCTATATGGAAGGAGATGTAGGACGCCCTAATGTTGGACAGAACTTGGTGAGAAAAAGCTTGAAGGTCTAGAATTGGTGCAACAAATAGAAGAAAAGGTGAGATTGATTAAAGACTGATTGAAAGCTGCATCTGACCAACATAAATCTTATGCTAATTTGAAATGAAGAGATATAGAATTTGCTATCAGAGACAAGGTATTTTTGAAAGATTCAACATGGAAAAAGGTACTTTGGTTTGGAAAAAAGGGGAATTTGAGCCCTAGATTTATTAGACCATACGAAATACTTGAATGTATGGGCCAAGTGGCATACATGTTAGCATTACTTATAGAGTTAGACAAGATCCACAATGTATTTCATATATAAAAGTTAAGAAGGAATAGATCGGACCCAACACATATACTACTTGTGGAATCTATTGAGGTACATCAAGATCTAACGCATGAAGAAGAAACTATAATAATTCTAGCTAGGAAAGTCAAGGAACTACGGAACAAAAAGGTGCCCTTGGTGAAAATCCTTTGGCGCAATCATGCGATGGAAGAAGCCACTTTTTTTAGGAGAGAATTGTAATGTCCAACAATTTAGGCCTAGATCGAGCATGGCTAAAAGAGGGTGCACCGGTCTGGTCGAAGTCCAAATTTGAACCCATGGAAAATTATCATATAATAAGGGAAAATAAGTATGGGTATTATTTTTTGGGAATTAAAAAGTTCGGTGCAAGAACCATAAAAAAATAAAATTTACCCTATAGACAAAATCGGTATTATTGGAATTGTTTGGGTAAAATGTATGAAAATTAAAAATTATGTAGTGGAATTAGAATTTTCCATAATTAAAATATAATTATAATTAATTAAGTTAATCAACCAATAGGAGAAGAGATTAATTTATGTGTGGTACCCACTTCTCTCTAATTAGACTATAAAAGTCAAAGTTGGTGGCCATTTTTTCACTTATCCAACTAAGCCACCATCTTTTTTCTTCTTCTCCCTATATGGCCGGCCACTCACGCTCCTTAAACCTCCATTTTTACTCTTTCAAGCTACCAAAAAGATAGTGAAACAAAGGGTTTAAGTGAGAGAGAACAAAGAATCAAGGTACTTCCACCATAAAAGAGTGATAGAGAGGAAGAAAGTAAGAAGAAAAGAAGAGAAAGAGGAGGGAATTTAGAGAAGTGATTTTGACACCACTAGAAGAACATAAATATGAGTTTCTTCTTCTCAAATCCAACCTTGTTACTTATATTTGAACTCCTCACAGTTAACTGGTATGGTTAGAAGTGTTAGATTAGGGTTTTGCTTTAAGTTGTGAACTTGTATTGATATTATATTGGAAGAAAAATAAGTGTAGGATTGAGTTGGATTGTGTTAGAATTTAGTTTAGGTGACCATAGAGGCTGGTTTTGTGAATTGAAAGCTAATCAAACATAATCTAAAATAGTGGGGAAGGGGTTGCCCTATGAAGGGGATATGTGATGGACGATGATTAGAAGTGTTGGTGTTGGGTATATGACTAGTTGATGTTGAATATTATGGAAAAAGACTTGGAATGGATGGGGCTATTTTTTGTTGTACAAAATGGAGGGAATGACATTAGCTTAATATGAACTTAAATAAGGTAAAGAGAGGAAGAAATGGAGTCATGGAAAAAGGTAGAGGAGCATTAGGATCATTGCTTAATGTTCGTGCATAAACTTTGAATGAACGTCATTTAGTGACATATTATTGTCTTTTGTCAAGGCCAAGCAAGTAGCCACCAAGAGATGGACAAGGGTATGGAAAAGGCCTCTTGAACCTAGAAACATGTTTAAAACATTGGTTTTGGTTTTGGATAGATCAAACATTGGATTTGATGCTTTTCAATATATGTCAATTTGTCAATTTAATTCTTTTTTATTCTATTTAATTCTAGAAATTGATTGATTTAGTTTGGGTGTTTTGTGGTTGGTTCGCTAGTCCAAGATTGTACTTCAGGTTGGCTTGAGCTGACCTATAGATGCCTATATAGATGACATATTTTTTAGAATTATTGGAAATTTCAAATTCAACTCGATTTGGGATTAAATTAATTTAGTGTGACTAGATTAAGGCATATGTAAAATAATTAAATTGTTTAATTATTTGGTACCAAAATTAAGGTGAATTAATTTGGAATTAATTTCTAGAATATTGGATTTAATTAATAATGATATTATGGTAATAAATCCAAAATGGAAACTACATTTTAATTAGGAATTAACTTAATTAATCAAATTAGGCAAATTAGGTAATTTTTTATTTGATTAATTAATTGCCTAATTAACATAATTACTATATTAGAAAATGTTTCTAATAAATCATATTAATATTTAATGGGATTAAATAATGGAAATATGATATGGTCAAAATTGGAATCCAAAATTTTAATTTTCTAGATTACCTAATTTTGCATTAGAGAATGCATACTAAGGCTGTATGATGGTATGATGGATGATTATGGACTAGACCAATGTGATTATTCATGCATGGATTTTAATTTTTGTATTTGGTAAATGGGGTCTATGTGTCCCTGCCTTTCCTTATTTTTCTCTATTTGTATTTCTCTTCTTATCTCACTCCCCTCAAATGTAAATTGAGGTCTTTACTTTGAATTATGTAATTAGATTACATAGGACTAGGATAGAAGAAGATGCAACGAGCAAGAAGCAACGGAGTTGGCACCATTTACAAGAAGACTTAGAAAATTAGGAATTTGATTTCTATATTTTTCTAGGTTATAATTCATGTATCTACCTTGGTTAGACCTAGTCAATCCTTCAATGGCTTGAGGGATTGATGATAGATTGTCCATAATCATGCTATATAGTTATTGTAACTATTGAATATATGTCTATGATTGCATGTACGTTTAATATGCAATAACATGATGAGACTTAATTAATAAATCCCTTAACTAAATAATAATTAAGACTAATGCCTTCCATTAGTATGAGGAGAACCATAGTTCTTCTAGATGTTAGGTTAATGAGACTCAAGCGTGCTTTATAAGAATATATTCAAACCATTGACATATGATTTCACCATTAATGGGTTGGTCTTAATTGATTTCATTGATTTGTTGAGCTAACTCAAGGTCAATATAAATTGGAGGCGATGTTGGGTAAGTTTATATGAGATGTACACATATCAAGAGTTGATAGCCCAATGATTTATGCACACATCAATTAGTTGATAGCACAATATGGTAGTTACATGTAAAATGTAATTGATATAGATCAGATACCTACTAATTTGACCTAAGAAGGCTTGTTTAGCTGACTCAAAGTTTTTCTTAAGTTGGAATTGGATATCGACCCACTAGGAGAACTTCCAATGAGTTCTCTCAAGTTCATAGTGAGGGCCATGGATTTGCAATAAAATAGTAGGAGCCATAATGCATTTTATTAAAGACCTAACATCATACATTCATGTACATTCTCTAACATGATTTGTTTTACATCTAGGTTGCTAGAATCTTCATTATG
This sequence comes from Balakata baccata, assembly GCA_949630135.1. Lineage (NCBI taxonomy): Eukaryota > Viridiplantae > Streptophyta > Magnoliopsida > Malpighiales > Euphorbiaceae > Balakata > Balakata baccata. Next base: position 6,748 of record CATIWF010048274.1, read on the forward strand.
TCTTCAAATGTGAATCTATGTTCAATTTTGGAGTCAAACAAGTTGACTGGGCCAAACTTCTTGGATTGGCTACGAAACTTAAGAATAGTTCTCAAAGTTGAAAAAAATAGTCTATGCCCTAGATGAGTCGCTTCCCTCCCCACCTGCTGATAATGCTAGTGATAATGATCATTTAGCATATAGGAAGCATCTGGATTATAGTGAGCTGTCGGGATGTATTATGCTTGCCACTATATCACCAGAGCTTCAGAAGCAGTATGAGGCTATAAATGGAAATACCATAGTCTATCATTTTAGGGAGTTCTTCGATGAGCAAGCGAGATCTGAAAGGTTTGAGATCTCTAAGTTGCTTTTCTACTCCAAGATGGTTGAGGGGACATCACTGATGCAATATGTACTAGAGATGAATAGGTATGTTAAGAGGCTAGGTTCTTTAGGCTTTGTAACGGACCATGAATTAAGTATAGACTTAATTCTAACCAACTTGCCCGATAGTTATGCTCAATTTATGCTTAACTATAAGATGAAGAAGATTACATCCATAATACCCGAGCTTATCAATACGCTTAAGATAGTTGAGCCTTCCATCAAGAAGGATAGCAAGGTTGTGATATTGGTGGATTCTTCTTGATATTAGTGGATTCTTCTAGTTTGAAGAAAAAGAAAAATAAGAAGAAGTCCATAAACCCTAAGGGAGGCATGGCCAGGAAGAAAGCCAAAAAGACCATTTCAAAAGGGACTTGCTTCCACTGTGGCAAAGATAGTCATCGGAAGAGGAACTACAAGGCTTATATGGAGTCCTTAAAGAAAAAGGCATCAAATGCCCCATCTACTTTAGGTATTTTTGTTATTGAAGTTAATGTTGTTTCTAGTAATAACATATGAGTATTGGATACTGGATGTGACTTACATATATGTACTGATATGCAGAGCCTAAGGAATAATAGACAGTTAAAAAAGGGAGAGTCAGACTTGCATGTGGGCAATGGAGCAAGAATTGCTGCATTAGTTATAGGAACTTATGTATTAACTATTGCATTTTGAGAATATATTTGATAAATTAAACATAACGGACATAAAATAAAACCAAAACCCGAAACAACGATTCAACTTATGTTATTAAAATTAATTAACCAAAAACAAGGCTTTGAAGATTTTACCTTTTGTATTCTTGAATTTCTCCACCTCCTCTTTGTCGGGTTGCTGCAAACCAGAACAAACCAAGCCAATGGTAATCTACACAAAGGCGGAAGGAGGAAACCTCTTAGGAGATGACCTTTAATAATTATTTTTATGCTAGCAAAAATAATATTCTTTGAGAGAAAAAGATTTAAAAAATTAACATTCAATTTTCATGGAGGTTGGGGCTTTTTTCTGGTGAAAAAGGCATTTTATAGGTGTTTCCTAAACAGCCTAGGGTTGCATCAATAGACCAAATAACCAAAATAGAATTAAGGTCCAATTTGGCAATTTTGGCTAAATTGGCCAATCTATGTACGCTGATTGTGCACTAGCGCATGCAGGCTGGCAACCCCTCACGGGCCTATGACCCTCCGAAACGATTTTTTTCCAAAATTTTTCTATGATTCCATCACAATCCGACTCTAAATAATTTTCTCATATTTTTGGATCTCATCCAAGACCATTGTATTCCTTTTTCGCACCTTCAAAGTGTGTAACCCATTAGGTTTCCATTTATGTTGGCCACTCGAATCAACTCTTGATATCGAGCAAGCAATAAGTCGTATCTAACAACACATCATGACCCTCAATTTACCAGAAAGTTAATGGTTTGACTATGAACCTTTCCATAGATAATATTCGTGCAATTTTTCCTTTAATCATCATATACCCCACTCAATTTAACGCATGAGACTATGTGTTAGCTTCCGCTGGACTAACTATATCACACCTAGCCTAAGTGATGATATATCTTGTCATTGAGACTTATTACTCTATTAGACATGTCATTGAAGACCATCTTCATATTTCCACTCTGGCTAGAGATTCCTGAGTAATGATCCCAACAAAAGGCCATGGCATACATTCCCTCTATGATGAGTAGTGAATGCTCTATTGGCTACCCAATTACCTTTGAATACCTCAAGATGTACCCAATCACCACCCTATGAGTGACCTCTTTGAGGCAATAAGGAATAGAGTCAAAGCACAGAATTAGTATCCAAGACTGCTCTTCGCAAGCATCCACATGTTAACTCTGAACATCTCATGTTCATAGCTTATGAGATCTACTACTTGATCCAATCCAGGGGTATAGCATGTGCTAGTCTATTCGAATCAACAGGTCCCGTCTTGTTGATCCTATGACTAAGGATAATTTAGATACTAACATAATTACACATGATAGGAATATCATCATCATGATCTCATCATGATTTCCTTCAGCTATGTTATGTATCTAGGACTTCCATTAATTAGTTTAACATTTACTTCAATTTATATGCAAATGAATGCTAATATAATGAAATAATATCATTACTAATGTGTACATTAAATGCCTCATGCGATTACCTTTAGGGCATATCTCTTACAATCTCCCACTTGCACTAAAACCAATCGCCATTGTGCATTAAATTATCAGTGAGGATATGACAATCATATTCCTTTTGGGGTTTTGATCTAGTGACTGGTTTAATTATATTCTAATCAATAGGAACTCTTTCTATCATTACATTATGTCTGCCACTAATCTCACTAATCAATTGGTAACGTTGAGTACATGTTTGGATCTTTAATGGGACCATGATTCCCTTTGCTCATGTAATGGCTCCATTGTTATTCCAATCATATTGGATTAACAATACTAGGAATCACTTCTAACTTTGTGATGATTTTACTTATCCAAACTGCTCCCATAGGTCCCTCAGAAGCTCTAATGTAATTTCAGTTGTGAAATTTGTAATCATCACCTATTTGGAACTCTTCCAACTAATTGCACAACCATTCAATGAGAATACATAGCTCGATGAGGATTTTGGTTATCAGTGTCAGATTGGATGTAGGAATCCAAAAACTTGCTTACCTTAAGTTTACTATCTCCTTAAATTAAGAATACATCCTTAATCCTTCTCAGGTACTTAAAGAACTTCTTAAAGACCACCCAATGACCCTTATCGTGGTCTGAATTGTATCTACTCTTGACACTCAGAACATAATATACATTAGGCCTAGTACATAGCATACTACACATAATGCATCTAATAGCCAAAGCTTATAGAGTCCAATATGTGCCAGTCTATTTGTCTTATGTCTTTGGACATACAGACTTAATCATATCAATCATAGGAATAGATCCTCCCATGGACTATTCCATGCTAACCACTTTAGCATCTTAGCTATGTAGACCAAGAAAGACTAAGTAACCTCTTAGATCTATCTCTATAGATCTTAATTCCCTTCTAGTATATTACTTTTAAAATCTTTCTTGGAGAAATATTTTGAGAGTAATAAATAGATGATGTGTCAAATTTAACATTCATAAGTTCATGAGCCAATCGTAGAATGGCTAGTCACTCCTGAGGTCGATCTCTCAAGAAACGGTTCGGCTTAGATTCCTAATTACTGTAAATTACTAATGGAAACAAATTAATGAACCTAAACACCCTAGTCATGTTTTGAATATTGTGAATTAAACTAATTAAATCAAAGCAAATATGTAAATGAAAGCTATAAAAAAGTATGAATTCAACCAATAAGACAAGGTTAGGTATTTAGCAAGGGTGCAATCCCTTCCCTAATTCAATTAAGCACGATGAGATTTAACTTTGTTAGCTCTTACTTTAATCATTAACTACCCAAACTAATGGTGTAATTAACATCCAAGCCAATTTTTAGGTCAAGTTACAAATGGTTCGTCTAATAACAAAATCCTAATATGTTCCTTCCAAATTAAATGCAAGATGGCCATTCATAAATCTAATTAAAAGTAATGAAGCACATATGAAGATGGAAAGAATTAGATTTCATTCAAAAAAGGGAAAGTTCATACAACCTAGGTAATTACTAAATACCTAACAAAAAAATTTAACCAAGCATGGCTATTACTATGGTCAAGTTGATAAGAATGCTTGAACTAAAGATGTTTACAATAATAAAAAGATTAAAACTTGAACTGAAAACCCCCTGGGACTTGTAGACTCAAAAACTTCTTGAACGGTTTGGTCATCGCTTTCAAAAGACCTCAACCTTCAGTCTCAAGGTGTAGAAATTCCAAGATGAATAAGTATGGATTGCTAGAAACGAACAAAGGTGGCTTCCAAGGTGTAACACCTTATACCTATGAATATCACTTATACTTATATCATATTATCATATATTGCATAGAATAAGACATAGTCCTGTTTATAATGAGGGAAAATTTTTTTTTTTTAATATTATTACTTTGCAACATTTGACAGCTAAGCATCACATCTGTTAACAATTCAGACACTATGTCTAATTATTTCAGTTAGAAAGGTTAAAGCCAAATACACATTTACACATCATTGCATATCTAGTAATTTATACATACGTGCAATGCAAGGAGAGAGATTGGTGAGGCTCGGCCGGTGACTTGTGATCCATGTCCTCTATATGGTATGCACCTTCAAATTGAGCTAATTACTCTTCTTTGCCTGAAAGATGATGCAATTTGATGAGTTGCAACTCAATGAGAATAATTATCAAAAGCTTTCTAAAGTACCAAGTCAGTAACAATTACAAGTAGTAATTGTCATTCATACACATTTTGCATGTCATTCTATTTATCAATATCATATGAATATAAATAATATTAAATCATGTAAACATTTCATTTGCTTATACTTATGCTTATGTCATTTTCATTTTGTTGTGACCAGGCCAAACAGATACTGTCCCGGGTTTCCATGTGAACATTTGCATTTGCTAGCTAGCTTGATCATTTGTTAGGCCCTAGGCCTTTTTTTTCGCTTTTGAACATTTGTTTGGGCCGTAGGCCTCTTCTTTTGCTTTACAATGCCATTTAGCTAATCACAATGCCTTTTAAATCTATATGCATATGCAATTTGCAACAATTATTATTTAACATTTACATTTATATCACATTTACATATTCAATAATCAATCACTCCATGTAAGAAAAGCCTATAACATAACCATATATTTAAGTCATTCATCTTCTTTTGATATCATATCCATACCATAACAATCACGTAATTCATATGGTCGTAAGTCAAGTCACGTTGCACATAGCACGTAATAATCACATTACACGTACCAAAGAAATCATTCAATAATTAAACTCACATTTTCTTTTGCTAATAAGCCTTTATCTTACTATCTTTCACTTCCTTGAGGCTCTCCAATATGCTGTGGATCTAATTGAATGTATACTTGGTCAATTGGTAGCTAAATAAACTTAAACAAATTGAAGTGTGCATTTTAAGGACCACTAACTAGGATTTGGTCTAAAGGCAGTGTGACCTTCATGTGTTCACTAGATTATAACTTTTTTTATACTAATCCAATTTGTATGATTCTTATTTCTAATTCAAGATAACATGTAGGGATACCACATATCTAAATTTCAGACCCATTGGACCATTGTGGAATATTTTATACAATTTATAAACATGTTCTGTTCTCTGCCCTATTTTTGACCATAGGCAGTTTTGAGATACCAGCTTTGCTTCTTCATATCTTACAACGTGTAAGTCATATTTGTATGAAACTTTGTATGCACATACACATGTTAAAATGGAACATTTTTCATGTTGACAACTTTCATCCATTCTGCTTATAAGGTCCTCATATGGTAGGGTAATTGGGACTGGTCAGAAACAGGGCTGGCATCCGGACCAGTCTGACTTGTGAAAGCTATAACTCACAACATAAATAACATATTGAGGTGAAATTTGTGCCAAACTTTAGCTAAGAAATATACCTATAACTTTAATGTTTTGATCATTTACGTATTATGTCTATAAGGAGCTAAACATTGGCAAACAACTGACTGGTCTTGCCCAGAACACTAAGCAGGCAGCTCAAGTGTGGAATAGGCATGACTCTCTTGCCTATAACTCCATATCCACCAATCATCTGGTCCTGAAATTTGGTATACAACTAGAAAGAATATGTGTCTACAACTTTCATGTTTTGAGTTTCCTCAAATATCGACTCTATCATATAGAAACATATTCAAAACAGAAAGTGATTCAGCTAGGTTCCTCAATAGAACCAGTTCCAGTCCGATGCCCATTTCTTTCTACAGAAACCAAATCATGCAAAAACATTTATATAGCCTTAAACCTAAGACATAAAGCTACAATTTTTATGTTGATATATTTCTAGAATCAGTCTCTATGGCTTTCAAAATCGAGTTACAAAGCACTGCTTGTGACTAACCCGAATCAGTCATAATGAACACTTAAAAAAGAAGAGATGATTACTTACCAAGAACGAGCTTTCAATGCTGAATTTACAAAAAAACTTAAGTGAAACAATGAAGAAAAGAAGGCTCTTATGAGGGAAGAAGAAGAAGAAATGGCTGGGGAGATAAGGCTGTTCAAAATGTGTGAAAAGAAATAAAATGGGCAGCAATAATAAGCCAAAAGCTGCCTATCTTTCTTTGTCCTTTCTTCCTTTTCCTTTTCTTTTTTTTTTAATTTCTGTCATTTAATTAACTTATTTTCATTACCTTGTCATCCTTATTTAATTTATAACTCGACACGTGCGACTTGCTCTTATTACGATAAACCAACTGGTAGCAAGTCTACCTCGTGAGCCTGTTCTAGCTAAAATCCCTATGTATGCATGTGTTTTGTATGAATGACATTTATAAAATGAATATATCCAAATGGAATGTGTGTAATAATGCATGTGGGAAAGTCGAGGATGTTACATTTTGGGCTTCCAAAGAGGATGGCAAGGGCTTTTGCAGTCTCCACATCTAGGGTTCCCTGAAGAAATTTTCCACCCAACATGAAGACCACGCTCAAAGGTCCCCTTAATAAAATCTACGACGCCTAGAGGAACACATTTGCTAAAAAATATTTCAGATTTGACAAAGTGAATCAATTGTAACTAGATGATGTAGGAAATCGATAAAGGTGATCTTGATCACCACACATTCACGTTGATTAGCTCTTGCAAAAAGAATATTATCGTTAGCAAAGAACATATGAGAAATTTCAAGGTTGCCTTTGCTAACTCCAACACCATGAATATCCCTACGAGCTTCTGCACTTCTTATAAAACCTTTTGCACACAACACAAACAAATAAGGTGATATGGATACCTTACTTGAGACCCTTGTTAAGCCTCAAGAAACCTTTTGGGAGAACCATTTATGAAGAAGCTAAAGGACTCAATAGAAATGCATCACATTATCAAGTTAATAAAGTGGGAGGGAAATATCATTTTTAACATCATGAGTACTCTATCTTATCATACACCTTGTTCATGTCTAATTCAAAGGCAAAGGAACCCATTTTACTATTCATCATATGTTTTATGGAGTAAAAAAGCTCAAAAGCTATGATACCTGATGTCAACTCAAGGTTTAACCCGCAAGTGCACGAGTCAATTGTAGAATGGCAAGTGTCCTCCCGGAGCCGATCTCACAAGGAATCACTAGCTTAAACTCTTAATTACTCTAATTACCAATGAACACGAAATGCAACCTAAACACTCTAATCCGTTTGACTGATTTTGGGTAAAAACTAATTAATTAAACAATGAATTAAATTGAAAAGTAATTAAGGAATAAAATCAATGGATAAAGTGGGTACCCGGTTTTGCTCACCCAATTTTGCATTCCCTCCCAAGCATTAAATTCATAGAATTAATATTTCATGGC
>CATIWF010048286.1:0-32385 GCA_949630135.1 Balakata baccata
AGCCATATATATAAATTAAGGAGTTTTAGAGTGTGTAAACTTTTATATTGAATATATGTATATTTTAAATAAATATTTTAGTAAAAAAAAAAAATTTATTCCAGTGTTTTCTTTTAATTGAAGAATTAAGACAGTTATACAAGTAATACTCACTTACCTTATTATTACATAGTAGGGTAAGGAGGTGTTACAATGCACCTCAGTTCACAATGATATATGCTCAAAAAGTTCATTCGCACGTGTAAAAGTTAAAAATCATTTTTCACTTCAATCCTCTCCTCCCTTCCAACAAGAGCCTTCATTCCTCCATCCTTTCTCTTAAGATTTGATGGAAAAATCACTTTAAAATAATTGATTTTTAGTAAGTTATTCATCTATCCATTGTTAGTTTGTTGTTGGAGCTGCTAAGGTTATATTATGGTAGTATTTTGTATTCCGATTTTGATGGTAATAAAAATTGATTTTGAAGAAGTGTTAAACATGAAAGTTGTAAATTTATATCTTAGATTTATGGCTATATAAATAGTTTTGCAAAATTTGGTATATAAAAAGAGATATTTGAAATTTGTTGAAATTGGTTTCTGGAGAAGTATCAAGGAGATACCCTACAGTATGGGCTTATTTTGATTATTTTAGAGGCCGAATTAAAGGAAATTTAAAACATAAAAGTTGTGGTTCTATGTGTTCTTTAGTTGTCCACAAAATTTAGTATAAATTACTGTTGTATATACTAAGTTATAGTGAAATGAATCATAACTATTACTTGAGTGAGCTGCTTCATGTGCTTGTGCAGCTTTAGCAATTTCGTAGTCGATTTTGAACTCTTTAAAGACCAAACAGGATAAATATTTAAACATAAAAGTTTTAGGAAAAGGTCTTAGATATATTCTAGTCGAAATTTTACCTTAAATGATTGTGTATTTTGTGAGTTATGACTATGAGAATAGGTACTGATCAGTTATTACTATGTGTTAGACCAGTTACATTATCACTATCAATTGAGGACTTTAGAAGTCAAATTGCTAAAAGGGATAAACCTAAAAAATGTTTAAAATTATCTCATCTAAGTTTTTACAAAGCTCATGATATTACAATCTATACGTTAAAAGATATATATTTTTAAAATTTATATCTCAAAACTGCCTAAGGGCAGGAGATAGGACAAATTTTGAAATTGTACAAAAAATTGTGTAATACTTCAAAAATTATGAAATCTTAATATGTCATAGTATTATTTGTTAATTTTAATTAGAAATAAGAATCATCTAAATTAGATAGGCGTAAAAAAAGTTATAAGGTTAATAATCCTTCAAGGTCATATTGCCACTTAGTAGTTATTTATTTAAAACTAAATTAAGAATAAAAATTTTAACAATGTATTAATCCATTATATTTCCAAATTAGGTCATCAACAAGGAGAAGAGCTACAAAAATAAACAAACTCCAAATTTTGGATTTTTAAAAAAGAGCTTCATTAAGATTTGTACATATAGGCATTTTAGTTTGCTCTAATTGCATGATTGTGTGTATATATGACATAATGCATGCATTGAAATAATGAAATTTTATTTTATGGTATAATTATGATTATGAGATAATATTTGATAGTTAAAGTATATAAAATATGTTGAGAATTGAGTGGAATAATTATGTGCTTAATTAATGATAATACATGATGAAATGTCCTGTTAATATATGATTTTGAAATAAATTGTTAACATGTGATTATGTTTATGAAATAAATCAGTAATAGCTTTATCTGCCCATTTCTCTACATGAGAGCTAGCTTAGGATATATAATGCACTATTAAGGGGAAATACGGTACCGACTTAGTTATAAATTTTAAGGATAGGGAGGCCTAGGCTCGTGCATCGCCCTGTATCCTATTATATACAAATAATGTTATACTCAGTCAAGCTGATCTAGGCTCGAGAAGCGCTCTTAATTGGAGCTTTTAGTGAATAGGGTAGCCTAGGCTTGTGGAGTATCATTATTTCACACCCCGTATCCAGACAGTCCGGGAATGAGATTTGGGCCAATGGTGAATAAACTCTAAAATGTAATATGATAATTAATTATGTATATTTGAAATAGAGTAAGAATTGATTGTATGATGTATTTTGAAAATATTGTGTGAAGTAGCATGATATAATTAGTGAATACGTGATATGATATGTTAAATGGAATTGTTTGCATAAATTTAGTATGACAAGTTAAATAAATAATTGATATATATTGTTAGTAAAATATGTTAACCTTGAATATTGACATGCTACTTTTATTGTGAAATATATGTCATCCATTTTGTGTGACTGCATGAAAGAACTTTAATATTTATATGTACCACTAAGCTAGAGATAGTTTAGCATGAGTTTTTCTTACGCGAGTTCAGGAGCTTGTATAGTAGATTTCAAAAGTTGACTAGAGAAGACAAAGTCCATTTTAGAAGAGACATTGAGACCCGGTTTGTGGGTCAATAACATTATGTTTTTGTAATTTGTTTATAATCATGTATATGGGCTAATAAACATGTCATGTATAAAATATTTTATATTTTGATATAATATTTAGTATATGGTTACGTATGAGACTTGCTTTATATTTTGATATAATATTTAGTATATGGTTACGTATAAGACTTGTAAATCGCAGATAAGTTTAAATTAGTAATTATGATCGTGTGATATATAAATAAATGAAATAATGATTAAGATGATAACTAATATAGCACACTTAATTAGAAATATATATTTATAGATTAATTTATTAATAAGGAAAAAAATATTATAAATTTTAGATCGGTTTATCCAGCTAGTCACGTGGTTCCTATTATATAAGTGGGGTATTACAACAATAGCAACCAAATCATTAAAGAAGAAGAAAACGAATATAATTCAATTAAAATTCAAAACATCACAAAAATCTAAAACAAACAATTTGGTATATTGTTCGGAATACCTTAGGTATATATTGAGATTTCTTGAGAATTCTTTAGGAATACTTCGGAAATATCTTGGATATATTTTATGAATACTTTGGGTATACCTTGAAAATTCTCAAGGAATTTCTTGGGAGGAATTCTCTGAAAATATATTGGAGATACCTTGGGTATACCTTTGGGCATTTAATGGGAATGCCTCGGGTATGTCTTGATAATACTTTGGGTATACCTTGAGAATTTTTTAGAAGGAATTTCTTGGAAATATTTTAGAGATATTTCAATATACCCTTGGGAATTCCATGAGAATATGTCGAGTATACCTTAGAAATTTTTTTGGAAGGAATTTCCTGAAAATACATTGGGTATACTTCGGTATACCTTTGACAATTCAATAAGAATATATCTGGTATACTTTAAGGATAATTTGTGTATACCTTAAGGATATTTTATTGATTTTCACAAAAAAAAATATAACAAAAAAGAAATTTTTAGCAAAACTAAAAACAAAGTAAATAAACAAACTCAATCTCAAATCTTTCTCTTAGAGCAACCTGACCAACTCATTGAACTTATAATGAAAACCAAATCTTAATAATAACTGTAGCATCATCATGAATTTCAGTGGTAGTTTTTCTCGTCTTTGAAAAAGTAGAAGGGAGAAGGACAATGAGATTATATAAGACATTCGTTGTGGGATTTGGGTCAGATGGAATGGAAATAGGATTGAAGAAGACGAGATCAGAAAAAGAATTGAAAAGCTGCGATGATGGATTTTGGAAAAAATAAAAAAGATAAACAGTTCAGTAAAAATGATAATTTTCAATAATGACGAAAATAAGAAAAATTGTAGGTAAAAATGAAAAGAACATTTGAATTTCGATAAAAAATGAAATTTTCTCATGCTTAAATCATAATTTTTATTTAAAATAAGAACAAAGGCGAAGAGGGTGCATTTGATTTTTGTTTTTACGCTCCAAATCATGATTGCAAAAGATAGATTACATAAATCAATTTGGCAAACTTGTAATTGCACTTTAAATATATATATTAATTTGGATTTATTTTGCATGTTCTTTTTCCCAAAACTAATATTTGCTCATAGAGAGGAGAACTATTTATTTAATTTTACATATAAGATAAATAACTGATATTTTTCATGAACTTTTTGCCTGTGTGACAATCTTCTTTCTACTTCAGGTTGAGACCGAAAGGTTAGGACAGCTTCTCCTGAATTAGCTTCGCTTATTTCCAATGCAACAAATACCATAAATTCATACATCTTGTTTGTAATTGGGATACAATTAGCACTAATAGTTTTTAATAAGGGTGAATTATACATACGGTACTTCAATTATATAAATTATAACGACTTATTACCCAAAAATTATTTGTAACACAAAAATAACTCAAATTTTATTTTATAACTCAATAGTACTTCTGTATTCAGATAAATATTAGTTAACTAGTATTTATTTAATTGCTAACAATTATACGATTATACATGTAAAATAATATATAACTGCTAATAATTATATGATTATATATATAAAATGTTATAACTACTAATAATTATATGAAAGAACATAATAAAAATTACAGAAAAATAACATATAACTTAAAACAATTACATATATGAGATTACTTTTTAATTTTTATGGAAATTGTTCCCTATAATACTATTATGAATTCAACCGTTAAATTTTTTTTTTTTTACGTAACCCCACAACTTACAGCCTAGCTACGACCTGCATTTCAGTATAGACTAATTATTTTACATTACATTGATGAAGTATCAATTTACCTTTTGATTTTTTGAGATGATGACCAGTTTGTTCTAAAATTAACTTTTAGTCCTTATTATTATTATTATTATTATTATTATTATTATTATTATCTCTGTTTCTGCTTTGATTATAGAATTCAGTGCGTAATTATATGAAAAAATTTGATTTAAAAAACAAACCTCCTAAAATTCTTCAAATTTTGAAATGGCAAAATTTTATTGGTTTATTAAGGTCCATCAAGAAATCAAGGTTAACCAGCCCTACCTACCAATAGTTGAAAGGAAATTTACACACAACCCTCATTTTTTAAAATATTTTTCAATTTTACTAACAAAATTTATGTATTTTTATTTTTTTCAAATATTAAATTTCACGGTGTATTTAGCATATTTTTCATTTAATTAAGATATAAAATAATTATTTTTCATATTTTAAATATGAATTAAGAATTTTATTAACTTACACAGCCACCATTTGTCTTTATGTATATATTTATTTTTAATTATTATTTAATTAACTTATTGGTAAAATATATATATAAACTTGATTTTAATTAATTTAATTACCAAAGTAAATCTTGGACAAAAAAAAATGTAAGCTTGTATTTAATTAAAATTATTTACTTTGGTAAACTTTTGATAGATTTTTGGTAGTTTTTAAATAAGAGATTGACTTGATATTGGGTGAACCTTAGATAAATTTTAGGTAAATATTGGATAAATTTTAGGTAAATCTTATGTAACTTTAATTTTGATAAATTTTCTTATAAATATTGAGTAAATTTTGGATATAACTTGAATAAGTAATCCTTAAATAAATATTTAATAAACCTTTTGTGATTTCAATTTTTATTAATTTTATGGTAAACTGTAGATAAATATTGGGTAAACTTTATGTAACTTTAACTTTCATTAATTTTATGGTAAATTTTAAGTAAACATCGGGTAAACATTGGGATAAATCTTGGATAAACTTTTTGTAACTTTAATTATTATTAATTTTTTGGTAAATGTTCGGTAAATTTCAGGTAAAATTTGGCTAATTTTTTGGTAAATCTTATGTAAATCTTGGGTAAATCTTGAATAAACCTTGTGTAACTTCAATTTTTATTAATTTTTTTTGTAAATATTTGATAGAACTTAAGTAAACATTGAGTAAATTCAATTTTTATTAATTTTATAGCAAATCTTAGATAAATTTTAGATAAAATGTGGGTAATTCTTTGGTAAACATTTGTAAATATTGAATAAATTTTATGTAATTTTAACATTCATTAATTTTTTGGTAAATATTAGGTAAATCCAAATTATAAACTTAAATAAACTTTAAATAAATATTTGATAAAAATTTTGTAACTTCAATTTTCATTAATTTTGTGATAAATTTTGGATAAATCTTAATTTTCGATATTTTTAAAAAAAATACTTTGTGTATATGTGATATTTAAAAAAAAAAATGAGAAGCGATATTTTTATAAATATTTATTTGCTGTTATCTATTTTGTAAAATTCCCATAGTTCAAGTAGGGAAAAGCTCACAGGATTGCTATTAAAAGTAAACAAATTAAATAACAATAATAACAATAATAATAAAAAAAAGCACACAAAAAATTTTGTTAGTTGGATGAATGGTATCATGCATGTATTAAATTCATGAAGTAAATTTATTTATAAATCAAATAAAAATAAATTATCACATTGAAATAATTATTTTTAGTATTTAATAATTAATTATATATTTATGGAAGAAAATTTTTCATATCAATTAATTTATTTTTTAATATATCATTTGTCATTAAATGGTAAAAATTTGTAAGAGATTACAAAGCACAAAGTAAACTATCAAAGTGATAATAATTTGAAATCGGATACGGCGAGCCACATGCCAACTAAGCGAGCGACCGTTGTTAGGAGAAGCATGGAAAGTCATTGCCACTCCCTTGATTTAACGGTCATATTTTTTGAACTTTAAGGAGAGAGAAAAAAAAAAGAAAAAAATAAAAGCTGAGTGGTGAACCGAAGACGGGGTGTTTGTTATTGACGTTAAGGGTAATATAAATGAATTTTTTTTATTTAATTAACTAATTTTTTTAATTTTTTATAAATTGTTTTTATAATTTTATTTTTGAAAAAAATATCTATTTATTTGTTTCTACTAAAAGCAGTTTTCAAAACTCAAAAAAAGTTAAAAATATAAAATTTTTTTAGAAAAATGTTTTTTCTAAACGTAATGCTAAACAAGCTCAAAAAGGGTTATTATCAACAGTGGCGGAGCCAGGCTCCTGACTTAGGAGAAGCTAAATTTTATATACTAATATTTTTTATGATTCAATTAAATTATTGGTACATAAATAAATTTAAAAAATAATAAATATTATCCATTAAAAAATATAAAACTAGATTCAATAATTGTAAAAATAAAAAAAAATTTAAAATATTATAAATAAAACTATATAAAAATAAAATCAAAGTTCATAATTGTCATAAACGATCACTCATATTCTGAAAAACGTTGTATAATTAACTTATTGTCAATGTTATTAAAAACATCATTTTCAATGTATGTAATCAAACAGTTATTGATCCAACCATCTTCTATCCGATTATGCAAACAATTATTCATAAATTTTATTGCAGAAAATATTATCTCCATAGTAGCAGTAGCAATTGGTAAAATAAATGTTAATTTCATGCGTAAATAGATCAATGGATACACAACATGTCTTATTGTCTCAACTAATTTCTCAGCTAAACTTATAATATCTTTCAAGTTTGCAAAATTACTAATAGAGCACATGTCAATTATATAAATTTTAATTTGATTGTCAAATGTTATCAACTAAACTTGAGAAAAATCATTTGAATAAAATTGAGCAAAGCGAATTAACTTTTACTTATTAAAAGCTGTAAAGAATTATTAGGACTAAAATATTTCATGCAAAGTAGTAATTCAATAGTTAACTCAATGAACCAATCATTAAACTTTTGAAGTTGCATATTAATAACACTATAAAACAAATTCAATTTATAGTGATATAAATTTGTAACTATTTAAGTTTTACGCCATAACCTTTATTTGATTCATTTTAGAAATATCAATATATTATTTAGTACAAAATAATACAACTTTTTCTAACAAAAATCACAACTTTCATCTCTTATTAATTGTATTCAATTTTTGCAAATTTTAACTTGAATCATAGAATTTTTTCAATTTCCTTATTCTTTTTTTATAATACTAATGATAGCTCATTTGTTACTTCAAATATTTTTTTCATGAATTTATAGTGATGTAAATTTGTAACTTTTTGAGTTTTACGCCGTAACTTTATTTTGAACATATAAACATTATTCATGTTAGAAATATCAATATATTGTTTTAGTATAAAATGATATGACTTCTTCTAATAAAAATCACAACTTTTATTTCTTATTAATTACATTTAATTTTTGTAAATTTTAATTTGAGTAATGACATTTACAATAGCCTTATTCTTTATTTGCAATACTAATGATAGCTCATTTATCATTCATAACATATTTTTCATCAAATGCAAAGTAAATACAAAATTGAAAGTTTGCACCAAATCTAAAATCTCATTAGCTTTAGCCTTTTGGTTTAGAGTGTTACTCTTTTTTACAATATATTCTAAAATATAAAAAATATCATAAAAGTTTAAAATAAAATTTAACATGATGCCATAATATGAATTCCAGCGAATATCACTTTATCTTTTAAGCATAATTTCTTGATTTAAATCTTATCTATTAAAAATGAACTTTAATGATATGATTATATATCACTAATTAAATATTTATCATTAAAAATTGAAATTATAGAAATATATATTTATTTATTAAGTATATATATTTTTTATTTAATTAATTATAACTCATTTAAATTTATTTTTTTAGTATTATTTAATTGTTTTGTATCTATTTTTTTATCCAAGTATAAATTTACATGTTTTAACGATTGGTCCTCCCCATATTTCATTACCCATCGTATCAGTCGCACACTATTTATCTGGGGTTTGTAGATTCAGTTGCCTTAACTCCTCTTTAAATGTGCCCTTTACTTTGAAAGTTTAGATCTTTTAAAAGGAGATCAAGAAGGAGTTTCTACTTACTGGCCTGGGTGTGATTGTTTCTTCAGAATATGAATATATCTGACGAGAACAATCCTAATGTTACAAAACCCACGAGTGTTCAAGGTACAGAAGTTAATTGTAAGCAGTTTGAGATTGAATATGGCTGTTAATATCGGGATCTGACATGGGTTCCCGTGTTTTTTTCTTTCTTGAAGAAATGGGTAACAGAAAGTTTGGGCAGGAGATTAGGAACAACAGGAGAGCTCTAAATGTGTTAAATCAGAATCTTATAGGAGGTCAACTGTATCCTTGTGTTGTTAACAAGAAAGGCTTATCAGAGTAATTTTCTTGATACTTATAAGTGATTAAAGTTTAACTTTTGTTAGGCTCGTATGTGTGATTAATTTTCTTGAAACATATATTTTTGATGTCTTCCTATCCAGAAATCATGGAGTCTGAAAGAAATCCACTCGATCCTGCAAATCGACCAATAACAAGGTTAGAATCATTATCTTTTTATGTTTTTCTCCTTAACCTTTCTTCTCAATTGGCTGATGGGAAATAGCCCAAAGAGAAGGGGGAAAAATCAAGTTTGAATCTTCAGATCTCTTCCTTAGAAACAAAACAATGCTTGCATAGTCAGTTATGAGTTGTGTATAATACTAATTAAGGATCCTCACCAAAAAAAGAAAAAAAGAAAAAAGATACCCATCAAGAAGAATTTATATTCCAATTTATTTGATTGTTGGATTTGAATTTTGCTATTTCTGTAATAGGCATGCAAATCTTCAACATATTCCACAACTGCTAGTGAATTTTTTGCATCAGAGCCATCAATATCAAATATCAGCATTATGCCCAGGTATCCACTCTCTATCTAACTAGAAAATATGAGTGTATTCTTAAGTATCAAGGAAAGAAATACTAATTTCTTGAATCATAATGTTAGCAGGAGACTAAAAGGCAGAAATCCTCAGTCCCAAGCACAAATGTGTTCAGAGATTCTATTTTTATTGATGTGGAAGAAAACAAGGCAACTGCAGACCATCCAGAAGCAATGTTTCTAGAACAAACAGAATCAAGCCTTGAAGAAATGGTACTCTTTCCCTCTCTTCCCCCCTTTTCTCTTTTGTTATGGAATTTTCATAATTTTAAACCCATAATTGGTTGCCTTCCGTAGGAGGTTGAAATGGAGGATATTGAAGAGCCTATTGTGGATATTGATGGCTCTGATGCTAAAAATTCACTAGCAGTTGTGGAATATGTTGAAGATTTGCATGCCTATTACAGAAAAATGGAGGTAACACTGAACTTGAAATTGTGGTATCTGAAAATTTATCCTTTCCCTGTCTATTAGTTGATAATTTTGGTATCCTACGCAGAAGATATATATATTACATATTCTTATACTAAGAGATCTTTAATATTCATTCCAATACCTTATAGATCTTTGGATGTCTTGGTAACAGTTTTCTATATACTACCCTTAGGCTCTAATACCAAGATACCCAAATATCATAGGGGAAAATAAAAACAAAAATATAATAAAATAAAGATAAGAAATAAATAACAGAAAATTAAATAAAGCAGAAAATTAAATTAAATGAGCAGAAATTTAAAAGAAATAAATGCAAAAATATAAATATAGAAAACTAAAAGTGTCCCTTCTGTCACTAGATTAGATCTAGGCATACTTTTGCAAGACACCACGATAAATAAATAAATGCAGAAAATAAATTAGGTGGCAGAACCAGTCATAGAATAGAAAATAATTAAAGATATAATTTTTATTTTACTAATATGAAATTTAAATTACAAAAGCATAAAACTTTACTTAGGTATTTGGAAAACTGAGATACAACAACCAAGGTAAGGTATGAGAGAATGGTGTTTACACGCTTTGGTGTTTATGCTACAAGGAAGAGAGAAGAAGGGCTTTTAGAGAGAGAGCTTCCTAGAGATTTTTGAGAGAGAGAGCAATCTTCCCTAAATGCTTGGATGACTCACAAATGAGAGGAGTCCTCCTTATATAGGCGACTCGAGGGCAAAATAGTCATTTTGAACAGTACCCAAGAATATTTTTGGAATTTTGAACAGTGCTGCTATAGTAGACATGTGTTGTAACAATGCTGCATAGTAATTTGTAGCTTGAATAAATAGTATATGACACATAATTTTCTTGGTACAAGAGGATGATTAACTTGTATTTTGTAGTAGATTTGACCTCTCTACCGAGAGTTAAGATTGAAAAATAATTTCCAGAAGAATGCTCACTCTTGTTAAATTTTTATGAGATTTCTTTTTTGAGCAAATTTCTTCTTTTTTTTAAATATTCACTATTGCTAAAAAAATCAACATAACAAAAATCAAGATCGTCATCATTATCCAGATTAATACTTGGACCTGAATTTGATGAGGTCTTAAATGAAGACCAACTTGGTGTAAATTTTTGCAAAATAGCTTGCTTTTCTTCAAGAGTTTTTGCTGCGGCCAATTGAGCAGCCATTTGTGATTTCTGAGCAAGGAATTGAGTTTGCTCTTTTGACTGGAAAGGAAGAAGTTGATTTTGAGAAGTAATTTTCTTTTGCTCATGGATCCAAATTAGAATTTTATTAGAATTTAAGCTTTGTGAAATTTTAAATTTGCCCCACCATTTGATTTTGAACCTCATTCTGATTATGGGAATTGATTGATCAGAATAGTCTAAAGTCTAAGCAAAAACCCAAGACAAATAGAATTTCGAATGAAAAAGGCAAAGGGCTGAAAGCCTTTTTTCTTTTGGGCTTGATGTATAATGGGTTTTGAATAGGTTAAAGGATTTAAGAATATAAGGTCGTGTCTTTAGAAATTTTAAATTTGTGCCAAACTTATCACACCACATGAGGCACCATGAAGGAAAAGAGGAGGGATTACAAGTGGTATCAAAATAGAATAACTAAGTATGAAATTTTCTGGTATTTTGGATTGTAAAGACATTAAACCAAGATTGCTGGTAATCCTAATATATAATTATAAGTGGTATAAAAAAAGGATAATTTTTTAAAGGCTTCTGGAAAATGGAGAGGTTGAGAAATATCAAATTTCCAATCTCCTAGAGCAATAAATTTGTGAATCTTACAAGTAGAATATGCGGGATCAATCTGCCATTCACTATAAAAGAAATTTTTGAAAGAAGTAGATTATGTTGTTTCTAAAATTCTTTGATAAAAAATTGGAGTTTTCGTTAAATCAGTTGGTTTATAAAACCATCTTTTTACAAAGTATCAAAGGGATTTGGAACATGAAAACCCTTTTCTGTATTTATAATATTTAGAAAAATATCTTTTAGAATAAAATCAGAAGGACTTTAGGATTTTTGAGAAAAAATTATTTGGAAATTTGAAACTTGTTTTTGCGAAAGTATTTTTGAAGAATTTTTATTCACATATTTTAAAAATGAGCATAAGGAATTTACCTGAGAGGAAATTAACTGAGATGAACTTGCCTTATCCTCTTGTTTAGTAGGGATCATTTATGGCTGAATAGACTCCCAAAGCTATTTTCTGAATGCTTCCGGCATTTCTGTAAGGTACTGGAATAGTTTAGTGTTCTTGGGATCTGGTTTAAGGAATTTATCGGGAATTTTCTAGGTAGAAGCAAAGGCTGAAATTTTTATCTGCGAATTTTTAGAAGAAGCAGTATCTTGTACTTTTTCGTCTATTAAGGAATAAAAAAGTATTTGTTTTCTGGAGATTTTTTTGGTATTTCTTTTTATTTATTTTTTGTTTTTTTAGGTATTGTTCATGGAATATAGAAATTCTCTAGTTAGGAAATTTGGAATGAAATTTGTATCTCTTTTTATGTATTCAATAGCAAAATTAAAAATACTTAATGTAGTTTGTCATCGTGTAAAAATTTGTTTGGATGTAAGATTTTGAACGTCTTTTTTAAAAATATTTTTTGCACTTTTGCAATCAATTCTAAGAAATTTTTTTTGATTTAGTAAATCACTTTGGAATTTTTGAATGCATAGAGCAATACTCAAAATTTATTTTTTAATTGTAGAATAATTTTTATGGGTATCATTCTAGTGTGCAGAAGTATATTGCACAATATGCTCTTTTCCCCCTTGCTTCTGTTTTAGAATTCTACCATAACCTAGATCAGAAGCGTCAGTTTCAACAATTTTTGGAAGACTAGGATTGACAATATGTAGACATGGAATATCTAAAACCTGTTTCTTAATTGTATGAACAATGTTAGTATGTTCATTAGACCATGAAATATGATTTTTCTTTAAGCATATCATGAAATGGATTGGCTAATTTATTGATATTTGGATAAAAATCTAAAACATAATTAAGGCTTCCTAAAAACGTTTGTAATTGTGTTTTATCAAGAATTTTATCAAGGAATTTATTAGCAAACTGAAGTGATTTTTCAATTGGGGTTATTAATTCTTGTAATATATAATGTCCTAAAAAACAAATTTTTGTTTGAAAAATATACATTTTTTATTTAGAAACTACTAAACCATTTTTCTTGCAATATAGAAAATGGTTTTGAGGTTTCTAAAGTGTTCATCTAAAAAAGGAGAGAATATTAAAATATCATCAATATAAATAATACAAAATTTGGAAAATTTATTGAAGATGTCATTCATAATTCTTTGAAATTCTGAATGGGCATTTTTTAAACCAAAAGTCTTCACATTCCATTCATATTGCCTGAAGGAGATTATGAAAGCAGTTTTGTAGCGATGATTTTTTGAAATTTGAAATTGCCAAAAACCAGACTTCATATCGAATTTTGAGAAAATCGAGGCAGAATAGAGTTTTTATAATAAATCTTTTTTATTGGAAATTGGTATCTGATCCATTTTAAAGCAGAATTTAAATGCTTATAATTAATAAGAAGCCTAGGAGAACCTCTTTCTATTTCGAAATTTTTGTTGACATAAAAGGCATCACAACTCCAGGGAGATATAGACTTAGAAATCAAACATTTTGATTCTAGATCCTGAATTTATTTTCTATAGTATTCCTCTAATTCAGCATTCATCTGAATAGGCCAAAGTTTTGTCGGAATTTGTCTTTCATCAAAATCTTTTTTATAAGGAATATCAACAATATGTTTTTTTCATTCCCAAAAAGCATTTGGAAAGTCTGAATAAATTTCATTTTCAAAAAGACTTTGTAATTTTGAAATTTTATCTTTAAACTCAGAGGTTTCCAATTAGTTTTCTAAACATTTGAAAGAGGCAATTTTCTTAAGATTGTTAAGATGAAGACTTTTCCCTTTAATTAAAACATTAATAGTATTTCCATGGATGGGACAAGCCTTCTCAAGATTTAAACTTCTAGTTTTTGGTTTTTCAATAAATTAAAAACTTAATTTTTTTGAGTTGTATTTAAAAGAAATACCGTTTTTACTAACTCTTAATGGAGTAATTAGATTAATAAAATGTATTCCAAAAATCACAATATGATGTATGTTATCAACTAAAACGAAAGAAGTTGTGAGGAAAATATCATTATTTAAAATTGAAACTTCAGTTTTAGAATCTATTTTTAACTTAAAATTATTTGCAGTTGAGAGTTTTGCATGAGTATATTCATGAAAATTTTTTGGTATTACACCTGTTTTAATACAATTTAAATCCGCTCTAGTATCGAATAATTCAATAGTATCAATTTTAAAATCTTCTGAAACAATAAGGATAATTTTAATAAAATATTTTCTCAAAGTAATTTCTCTTAAAGCAAAAAGAAAATCTTCTGGAATTTTTTCAATCAATTTTAAAATCTTTTGAAACAATAATGGTAATTTTAATAAAATATTTTCTCAAAGTAATTTCTCTTAAAACAAAAAGAAAATCTTTTGGAATTTTTTCAAGAGACTCAATGTTTTCAACATCATGATCTTTACTAGAAGTATTATCCGAATCAAAATCATTTTATACAGATTTAGAAAGAAGCAATTGCAGAGTTTGAGAATCGCTCTTTTATTTTTCTTTTAGCTCTCTTAATTCTAATTTTACTTCCTTAATTTCGTTTTGAATATAATGGATAGAAACATGTTTATTTTTTATTTTTTATTTTCTTACCTTTATCAAGGATATGGGTAAGATTGTAGATATTTTTTGATGTGTTAGGAAGAATTGAATGTTTTTCTTCTGTTTTTTCTACCTTACTTTGACCAAGGGAACTTAGGAGTTTATCTAAATATTCTTTCTGAATCTGACATCTAAAAGGAATTCTTGCTCTTTAGTAAGGACATTAATTTGTTTTGCTGATCTTTTTTACTAGAAGTATTATCCGAATCAAAATCATTTTGTACAAATTTAGAAAGAAGCAATTGCAGAGTTTGAGAATTACTCTTGTTTTTCTTTTAGCTCTCTCAATTCTAATTTTACCTCCTTAATTTCTTTTTGAATATCATGGATAGAGACAAGTTTATTTTTTATTTTCTTGCCTTTATCAAGGATATGGGTAAGATTGTAGGTATTTTTTGATGTATTAGGAAGAATAGAAGGTTTTTCTTCTGTTTTTTCTACCTTACTTTGACGAAGGGAACTTAGGAGTTTATCTGAATATTCTTTCTGAATCTGGGTATCATTTATTTGTTTGACAACATCTAAAATGAATTCTTGCTCTTTAGTAACGACATTTGATTGTTTTGCTGGTTAACTATCTGAAAAACTGGATGAACTAGTAACTAACTCATCAACTTGTAAGAGTTTTCTATCTTCAAAATCAGAAGAGAAACTTCCTAGTTCGGAATCAGAAGAGTCTATAAGTAAATTGGAGATTCTAGACATAGTTTCTTTATGCAGTTGAATTTCATATTTATTTTACAGAATCTAGAAGTATGACCCTTTTTGTTACATTTGTAATAAGTAACTAGTGGATTTTGGTTTCTTGGAATTTTGTTTTTTGGATCTTTTGTAATGAGGTTTTTTGTAAAACTCATCACGAGATCTGGAAGATTTTCTTCCTTTGTAAGCTTTGGAGCCTTTTGGGTTTGTACTAGTATGAGATTTATTTTTGTAGTTTCCTGTGCAAGAGGATGGTTTGCTGATATTGATATCAATCTGTTGACAAAAAGAACCTAACTATTGTTTGATCCGTTTTAATTCCCATTTTAGGTGTCTGGAGTTTTAAGTCTTGATATATTTTGAGACCCTCTTGTTGGGTGAGACTAATCAATTCACCATAAGTGAAATCATTATAGGGTATGATTTGTTGCCCTGAGGATTCCCTAACTTTATTCCTAACTTTTTTGCCTAAAATGATTGGTAAACCTGCAAGGATTTTTTCTTTTCAGAAAGGTTGGTTAGAGTCTTCTCTGAGCATGACTCTAGTTAGAGAAGTATTTTTGTACCATTGGAAAGTTTTTTGCATCTAAGGTTTGAAAGGAGCTCGACATTTTTATCTTTTAGATGTGAGGGATCACCTACGAAGTGTAAGGAAATAGTTAGAATTAAGGATGCAACTGCATCCTATTAAAGATTTCCATGTTCATCTAGGATAGACATTCCTGTTTCATCTATTTTTACGGAATTTAGAATATCTTCTTGTTGTGAGATGAGATAATAATCTCACCATCTTTTAAGCTGGCCTGAAAACCCAACTATAAGGAGTTTAGCAATGGTTTTATCTTCGATTCCTATTTGGGTTTTATAAGTATTGGTAGCCATTGTCATTTGCTGCAAAAAACTAAGAATACCATATTCAGTATTTTCATCTATGTTCTAGTTGTAGAGAGAAGAGGCATTGAAGCAGGATTAAGCTATTGGTTTAATTATATCTATATCTGGTGCATGAATTATTTGTAAAGATTTATGGACTTGTGAGGACTGTCTCTAAGTCATACTGTTGATTTCAGGGATGAGTTTCTGAAATTGTCCTAAGGCATTACTATCATTAGAATCTTGACTGATTGCATTTATTCTAGAAGTTGGAGTTTCCAAGGCAATTTGGTTGGAATCTGTAGGCTGGTTAGAACTGCTGGTACTTGAACCAATTTTGCTTAATTGGTCTTGGATGGATTTGAGGAGCTCAATTTTGTTATCCTAGAGTTTTTGAATACTATTTTTAGACATCTAAAAGGGTTTGAAAATTAAATTTTTTATTTTTGAATTAGTTTTGGAGGTTTGGGATACATATTTTTCTATTCGATCAAGTTATTTTCCTAAGGTTTTGATATGTGTATTTGAAAATTTATTTTGAATAATGATATTTTTTATTTTGGTTTTGTCATTATTACTCGGATTTTTGAGAGGAATGACATTTACAGTCTGATTACTAAAATGGATTTTAATACCGTGAAAAGGTGAATTTGTGAACTAGATTTTCTTAGAATTCGTAATGGTTTCCCATTCAGGGTTTCTATTCCTAATGGCAACTGGATTAGCAGATTTAAAAGGATAATCAATAGAGTTTTGTGAAACATAACATTCAAACCAATAAAAAAATAGAATATGAACTTCATTTTCACAAACAAATTCATAAAATTAGTCTTGAACCTTTTTCTTGGTATCTGAAAATTTTTTAAAAAACTAATTTCTTTTTTTTTTTGATTATATTCAACATAAAAATCATCATGCATGAGTTTTTTGTCAACTTGAAATTATTTTTTGATAACATTTAGTTAATGAACCAGATTTTCAGTTATAGCTGAAAAAGTCAGGCTTGTTGGTTCTTGCTCTAGTTCAACTTATTTGAACTGATCAGAGGAGGTATTTTGGATTTGAGTTGAAAAACTCTGTTCTTGGATTGATATAAATAGGTTTAGGTGTTTTTGAGGTATAGTCTACATTTTTGAAGATGCTATTGGTGGGTATATCGAATGTGATAAGTCTATGCATATATGGTATATTAATAACTGAAGGGAGTTGTGAAATTCTTCCTATATCTACAGTTTCTAAGGTGGAAGATCTTCTGTTAAAAGAGAGCCTAACTCTCCCATCATGGTATTGAATTATTTGTTTTAATTGGGTATTGGGCCTTAGGAGCGCAATGGGCTCAGACCTGGTAATTCCTTCTAAAATCTATTCTTCTGGAAGAGATATTTCTCCCCATTGGATGCTCCTAGGTGTTATATCATTTGTTCTAGTAAGGTTTGTTTGTAAAAGAAAAGTTTCATCTTTTTTACTATGGAATCTAGCACATTCATCAAAGGCAGACATTATAGCTTTTTAATGAATTCTAAAAATCAAAGCAACTGGAATAGAACCTTCAAGCATTTGGTAATTATGAGTTTTGATTTGTAAAACTAAGGGTTTTAAGATATTTTTATCATTTAGAGAAACATAAAAGTTTAGATAATAATCAAAAGATATAGGATCCGTCCATAAACTGGATTCAACAGAACTTAATAAGGAATTTTTGAAGTTTGTGAATCTAGCATATCTAAGAATGGTAAGAATAGAAGTATTTAAACCTTATTTGGTTAGAGGTTTAATACCTTCTTGGACTAATCTTATATGAATATATGTATATTTTCTATCTCTGTGTTTTTTCAATAAATTTTGACTAAGTAACTAGATAGTCTCAAAAGGTTCAGACAATTGTATGTCTCGTTTTTCAGTTTTGATAGTAAAATCAGTTTTAAAGAGTTGGTATTTAGAGGTTTTATAGATTTGATCTCTATTTATTTTCGGTATTTTCCAATTATTTATTCCTTTTTCAAAATCTTCTATTATAATTTCTTCACTATTTACTATCTTCGTAAAATCATTGGAAGAGGTGGAAGTAGAGTTAGAAGATGTAGTTCTATAGAAAATGGAGTCCATAACTATAAAGAGTTTATAAAGAAAATTTAAGGTCTTTCTACTATTCTAAGCAATTCCTGGGTATTACGGCCTCTAAACTTAAGGACTTACTTACCGGATCTTCCTACGTAAGGAACACTTAAGAGATCTTCAAAATCTGAACTCAAACTTTATAGATCTTAAAACAGTTTTCTATATACTACCCCCCAGGCTCTGATACCAAGACATCTAAAGATTGTAAGGAAAAATAGAAGTAGAAATATAATAAAAGAAGAGATAAAAAATAAATAACAAAAAATTAAATAAAGCAGAAAATTAAATTAAATGAGAAGAAATTTAAAAGAAATAAATGCAAAAATATAAATATAGAAAACTAAAAGTCACTTCTGTCACCATATTAGATTTGGGCATACTTTTGCAAGACACCACTTAAAATAAATAAATGTAGAAAATAAATTAGGTGGCAGAGCCAGCCATAGAATAGAAAATAATTAAAGATATAATTTTTATTTTACTAATATAGAATTTAAATTACAAAAGCATAAAACCTTACTTAGATATTTAGAAAACTGAGATACAACAACCAAGGTAAGGTATGAGAGAATGGTGTTTACAAGTTTTGATGTTTATTCTACAAGGAAGAGAGAAGAGCTTTTAGAGAGAGAGTTTCCTAAAATTTTTTGAAAAAGAGAGCAATCTTTCCTAAATGTTTGGATGCTTCACAAATGAGAGGAGTTCTCCTTATATAGGTAATTTGAGTTCAAAATAGTCATCTTGAACAGTACCTAGGGATATTTTTGGAATCTTGAACAGTGCTGCTATAGTAGACGCGTGTTGTAATAGTGCTACATAGTAACTTATAGCTTGAATGAATAGTATCTGACATAATTTTTTTGGTACAAGAGGATGATTAACTAGTATTTTGTAGTAGATTTGACTTCTCTATCGGGAGTTAAGGCGGGAAAATAATTTTCAGAATAATGCTCACCCTTGTTAAATTTTTATGGGATTTCTTTTTTGAGCAAATTTTTTTTTTTAATATCCACTATTGGCAAAAAAATCAGTATAACAAAAATCGAGATTGTCATCATCATCCAAATTAATAGCTGGACCTGAATTTGATGAAGTCTTGGATGAAGATGAACTTGGTGTAATTTTTTTTTGCAGAATAGCTTACATTTCTTTAGAAGTTCTTGTTGTGGCTAATTGAGCAGTCGTTTGGAATTTCTGAGCAAGGAATTGAGCTTGCTCTTTTGATTTGAACGAAATTTGTTGATTTTGAGAAGTAATTTTGTTTCTCTCGTGGATCCAAATTAAAACTTTATTAGGATTTAGCTTTGTGGAATTTTAAATTTGTCACACCATTTGATTTTGAACCTCATTCTGATTATGGGAATTGGATGATCAGAATAGTCTAAAGTCTAAGCAAACACCCAAGGCAAATGAAATCTTGAATGAAAAAGACAAAAGGCTGAAAGCTTCATACTGTGCTTCTTGGAACAACTTTTATTAATCTAATTACTCCTTTCGGAGTTAGTGAAAACAACGTTTCTTTTAAATACAACTCAAATAAATTAAGTTTTCAATTTATTAAAAAACCAAAAATTAGAAGTTTGAATCTTGTGAATGCCTATTCCATCCATGAAAATACTATTAATATTCTAATTCAAGGGAAAAGTCTTCATCTTGATAATCTTAAAAAAATTGCCTCTTTCAAATGTTTAGAAAACTAATTGGAAACCTCTGAGATTAAAGACGAAATTTCAAAATTACAAAGTCTTTTTGAAAATGAAATTTGTTCAAACTTTCCAAATGCTTTTTGGGAACAAAAACAACATATTGTTGATCTTCCTTGTGAAAAAGATTTTGATGAAAGACATCTCGATTAATTCTTTAAACCAGATCCCAAGAACACTGAACTATTCCAGTACCTTACAGATTTCCCGGAAGCATTCAGAAAACAGTTTTTGGAGTCTATTCAGCCATAAATAATCCCTACTAAACAAGAGAATATGGCAAGTTCCTCTCAATTAATTCCCTCTTAAGTAAATTCCTTATGCCCATTTTCAAAGTCTGTGAATGAAGATTCTTCAAAAATATTTTAACAAAAACAAGTTTCAAATTTCCAAATAATTTTTTCTCAAAAATCCTAAAGTCCTTCTGATTTTATTTTAAAATATATTTTTCTAAATATTATAAATACAGAAAAGGGTTTTCATATTCCAAATCCTTTGATATTTTGGAAAAAGATGGTTTTATAAATCAACTGATTTAACGAAAACTCAAATTTTTTATCAAAGAATTTTAGAAACAACGGAATCTGCTTTTTTCAAAAATTTCTTTCATAGTGAACGGCAGATTGATCCCACATATTTTTCACTTATAAGATTCACAAGTTTATTGCTCCAGGAGATTGACAATTTGACCTTTCTCAACCTCTCCATTTTCCAGAAACCTTCAAAAAATTGTTCTTTTTTGATACCACTTATAATTACTTGGATTACCAGCAATCTTGATTTAATGCCTTTACAATCCAAAATAGTAGAAAATTCCATACTTGGTTATTCTATTTTGATACCACTTGTAATCCCTCATCTTTTCCTTCGTGGTGCCCCATGTGGTGGATAAGTTTGATACAAATTTAGAATTTCTAAAGACGCGGCTTTATATTCTCAAATCCTTTAACCTATTCAAAACCCATTATACACCAAGCCCAAAAGAAAAAGACTTTCAGCCCTTTGCCTTTTTCATTCAAGATTCTATTTGCCTTGGGTTTTTGCTTGGACTTTAGACTATTCTAATTATCCAATTCCCATAATCAGAATAAGGTTCAAAATCAAATGGTGGGACAAATTCAAAATTCCACAAAGCTTAAATCTTAATGAAGTTTTAATTTGGATCCATGAGCAAAAGAAAATTACTTCTCAAAATCAACAAACTCCTTTCTAGTCAAAAGAGCAAACTCAATTAATTGCTCAGAAATCCCAAATGGCTGCTCAATTGGCCGCAGCAAAAACTCCTGAACAAATGCAAGCTATCTGCAAAAATTTACGCCAAGTTCGTCTTTGTCCAAGACCTTATCAAATTCAGGTCCAGCTATTAATCTGGATGATGATAACGATCTTGATTTTTGTTATGCTAATTTCTTTGGCAATAGTGGATATTAAAAAAAAAAAGAAAATTGCTCAGAATTTTCTTGGTACAAGAGGATGATTAACTAGTATTTTGTAGTAGATTTGACCTCTCTATCGGGAGTTAAGGCTAGAAAATAATTTCCAGAAGAATGCTCACCCTTGTTAAATTTTTATTATTCATTCAATCTACAAATTACTATGCAGCACTGTTACAACACGCGTCTACTGCAGCAGCACTATTCAAGATTCTAAAAATATCCCTGGGTACTGTTTAAGATGACTATTTTGCTATCGAAATGCCAATATAAGGAGGACTCCTCTCATTTGTGAGGCATCCAAGCATTTAGGGAAGATTGTTCTCTCTCTCAAAAATCTCTTGGAAGCTCTCTCTCTAAAAGCTCTACTCTCTTCCTTGCAGCATAAACACCAAAGCTTGTAAACACCTTTCTCTCATACCTTACTTTGGTTGTTGTATCTCGGTTTTCCAAATACCTAAGTAAAGGTTTACGCTTTTGTAATTTAAATTCCATATTAGTAAAATAAAATTTTTATCTTTAATTATTTTCTATTCTATGGCTAGTTCTGCCACCTAATTTATTTATCATGGTGTCTTGCAAAAGTATGCCTATCTAATCTGGTGACAGAAGGGACACTTTTAGTTTTCTATATTTATATTTTTGCATTTATTTCTTTTAAATTTTTGCTCATTTAATTTAATTTTCTGCTTTATTTAATTTTCTGTTATTTATTTCTTATCTCTTCTTTTATTATATTTTTGCTTTTATTTTCCCCAATGATCTTTGGGTGTCTTGGTATTAGAGCTTGGGGCGTAGTATATAGAAAACTGTTTTAAGATCTATAAAATTTTAGTTCAGATCTTTAAGATCTCAAGCGTTCCTTGCCTAGGAAGATCCGGAAAGCAAATCTTTAAGTTTACAGGCCGTAATACATAGGAATTGCTTAGAATTGTAGAGAGATCTTAAATTTTCTTTATAAAATCCTTATAGTTATGGACTCCATTTTCTGTAGCATTATATCTTCTAACTCTACTTCCACCTCTAACAATGATTCTAGGAAGATAGTAAATAGTGAAAAAATTATAAAATAAGATTTTGAAAAGGAATAGATAATTGGAAAATACCGAAAATAAATAGAGATCAAATATATAAAACCTCTAAATATCAACTATTTATAACTGATTTTGCTATCAAAACTGAAGAATGAAACATACAATTGTCTGAACCTTTTGAAACTATCCAATTATTTAGTTAAAATTCCATGAAAAAACACCTAGATAGAAAATATAAATATATTCATATAGGATTAGTCCAAGTAAGTATTAAACCTCTAACCAAAGAAGGCTTAAATACTTCTATTCTTGCCGTTCTTAGAAATGCTAGATTCACAAATTTCGAAGATTCCTTGTTAAGTTCTACTAAATCCAGTCTATGTATGGGTCCTATATCTTTTGATTGTTATCCAAACTTTTCTGTTTCTTTAAATGATAAAAATATCTTAAAATCCTTAGTTTTACAAATCAAAACTCATAATTACCAAATGCTTGAAGGTTCTATTCCAATTGCTTTGATTTTTAGAATTCATTATAAAGCTATGATGTCTGCCTTTGATGTAGGTGCTAGATTCTATAGTAAAAAAGATGAAACCCTTCTTTGACAAACAAACCTTATTAGAGCAAATGTTATAACACCTAGGAGCATCCAATGAGGAGAAATATCTCTTCCAGAAGAATATATTTTAGAAGGAATTGCCAAGTCTGAGCCCATTGAGCTCCTAAGGCCCAATACCCAATTAAAACAAAAAACCCAATACCATAATAGGAGAGTTATGCTCCCTTTTAATAGAAGATCTACTAGTACAAAGAGTTCTTAAACCATATATGGTGAGTTATGCTCTCTTTTAACAGAAGATCTAACAGAAGATAAACAGGGTATATCTTCCACCTCAGAAACTGTAGATATAGGGAGAATTTCACAACTTACTTCGGTTATTAATATACCATATATGCCTAGACATTCCACATCCGATATACCCACCAATACCATCTTAAGAACAAAGAGTTCTTAAACTCAAGGACAAAGAGTTCTTAAACCCTGTTTACATCAACCCAAGGACAAAGAGTTCTTCAACGCAAGTCTAAAATACCTCATCTGATCAACCTAAACAAGCTGAACCAGAACAAGAACCAACAAACCCGACGTTTTCGGCCATAACTTAAAATCTAGTTCATGAATTAAATGTTATCAAAAAAGAATTTCAAGTTGACAAAAAATTCGTGCATAATGATTTTTATGCTAAACATAATCATTCTTTGGGTGTTTTACCAAGACTATAATGTATATATATTCATGATGATATATATATATTTCTTTTCCTGTTTTATTTGATCAATGTTTATGTCACCTCAGAGTTAGGCCACCAGATTTTTGTTTTATATCAATTTAGTACTTCTTTGGAATTTTATTTGAAATTAATATTTATGGTAGAATTTGTATCATGTATGATATGAACATTGGAAATACATATATCATGTCACATCACATACTACTTTAAATAAAAATATCATATATTACCAACTCATATGTCTAAATACTAAAATATGTGACATTTATAACGTGGTATGACATGTGTATATTCAATGTCCAGGTAAGACAAATTCAACCATAAATATTATTTTGAATAAAAATTGTAAGAATATGGTACTAAGATTTGCTACCATTTTGATACAAGTGTCAAAATTTTGATACCAAAAATTCATTTTACCCCAAATTTTTTAGACCAAGTCCATGATGAATCAAATTGATGGAATGTCACATAATAAACCTTACCAAGTGTTGAACAATTAGTGACCTCAAGAGTTAAATTTTAGCAAATTTTTTAGACCCGGTTCGTGGTGAACTAAACCAATCGAAGTCATATAAGAAAGACCAAAGGTGTAAATTAATCCCTGATCCATAACATATGGCGCGAGTTACCCCCTCAACTTTGACTCAGTGCAAATAAGCTTTCAAACTTTAAACTCAGTGCAAATAAGCTTTCAAACTTTAAACTCAGTACAAATAAGCTCTCAAATTTTAAATCCAGTACAAATAAGCTTTCAAACTTTGAACTTAGTGCAAATTAGCTCCTGAATTATACTCTATAGAGTAAGTCACTCATCACTAGACCGAGTTGATTCTTGATTCTAGTTTAAGGAGCTTAATTTACAGAGTTTAAAGTTCGATGACTTATTTGCACTTAGTCAAAGTTGAGGGAGTGATTCGTTCCATAGGATTGCACCTTTAGCCTATAAGAAACTTTACTTAGTCATCATTCTCTCGTTTGATTGGTTCACTGTAGACTGGGTTTAGGTAAGTGCTGTTGTTGGATTTAAATTTGTTATTACAGCAAATGTAATGGATGTCAAGAAACTTCTGAATTTTACCTAAATTTTGATGACTAAACCAAGCACAGTTTAATCCTATGCAGAATTTCAGCTGTCTCCCCAACCTATATGGCATAACAGTTTGACATTAATGAGAAGATGAGAGCTATATTGATTGACTGGCTTATTGAGGTAATTCAATATATTTTTAAAAATGATAAATTGGTCCAAATTAAGTTATAAATCAAGAGTAATATGAATGAATGATTGTATGTGTGAACTAATCTAATCAACAGGTACATGACAAGTTTCAACTCATGAAAGAGACATTATTTCTCACCGTTAATCCCATTGATAGATTTCTATCAAAACAAGCAGTGGTAGGAAAGAAGCTTCAGTTGGTTGGATTGGTTGCTATGCTCGTAGCATGCGAGTATGAAGAAGTTTCAGTTCCAGTAGTGGGTGATCTCATTCTTATATCAGATAAGGCATACACTAGAAAAGAAGTTCTTGAAATGGTAATTTTCCCATATCTGAAGGAATTTCTTACCTAGTCTGGTTAAGAAATTCTCATATTTGAAAGTGTTTTCTTAAATTCTATCAAAACAACTTACTCTAAACATTCATTCTTTTTCCTTCAAAACCTGCAGGAAAATTTGATGCTAAACAAATTGCAGTTTAACATGTCGTTCCAAACACCATATGTTTTCATGCAAAGGTTCTTCAAGCTGCTCAGTGTGATAAGAAAGTGAGTTTTTGGAGTAAACATAGAATAACATTAATGTATTTTTGTATATTGAGATTTTTGTAATTCTAATATTTGACTGAAAAAGAATAAACAGACTGAGTTGCTCTCCTTCTTGATTGAGCTTGCCTTGGTGGAGTATGAGATGCTTAATGTCCCACCATCAGTATTGGCAGCCTCCGCAATTTACACTGCTCAGTTCAAGCAATGGTGTAGAACCTGTCAATGGCACAGCAATTATTCAGAAGATCAACTTTTGTGAGTTGCTTAAGAATTAATATTTGCTGTTTGATATGGTTTCTATTTCTGGTTTTATGTTCCTAAATTTTCAACCTGAAAAGAAAATAAAAAACTGAAACTTTTGCTTAACTAAAATAAGTATGCATCAATGGTATTAATTTGTTGGTTGAATACTGACAGAGAATGTTCAAGACTGATGGTTGGGTTGCACCAGAAGGCAGGGACAGGGAAACTCACAGGAGTCTACAGGAAATACAATACATCTAAGTTTGGTTATACTTCAAAATGTGAACCTGCACATTTTCTATTAGAGACTGAAACATGAAAAGGAAAATTTGTACAGCTACTACTACTCACTTGTAACTTGAATTGGACTGGTTAGGTGGGGTTTACTCACAATAATTAGCAACTTTGGTTGCAAAATTGGGAATTTGATAATTTTGAATTTTCAAGCAAATGCAGTCATGGTGTCTTCCTATGTTCTTATATAATTCCTCACTGTAATTTTTCTATTCCATTCCATTCAATACAATAACTTTATTAGATTCTGTTCATATATTTTTTCCTATTCACTTTTTCCTCTCTCCCTTCTTTTTTAGATTATGTTCATATTTTTTCTCATAAATCGAATAAAAATAAATTAATCTTATAACAAGTAAACTATCTCCATAAGAACTCACAATGAAATTAAAAAGCAGCATGCTTTGTTATATATTAAATAGTCATGTCTGGAAGCGGAGCCAGTACAACAAGTCTGGAGTATAAAAATCCAATTTTAATATCCTTCAAAAGAGCAAATTTTAATTTTTTTTTATAAATTTATATACTATTAGGCATAATTATCAAACAATATACTTTGCACAGTCATATCACCATCTTAGGATAATTACACTATGATACTTATCGTTTTCAATTTTTTTTAACAATTATAGCTTTTGGCAAAAAAATATGGTAAAATATTGCTTACGTGGACGCAGGAAAGTATGAGAAACAATAAAAAAAAAAAAGTTGAGTAAGCAAATCACACTAAAAATAAAATTAAAACCCTAACAACAAAAGTATCAACTCTAGAAAACATTACAACAAAAACCATAAACTTCATAAATTTTTACAAAGGAAAAAAATCAATATTTTCCTTCAAGCCAAACAAGCATAAAATGTTGGTACCATACATCCTTCCCATCACCATCAAACCCTCTCTTTGCTCGATGACTCTTCTTCCTCTAAAACTAATCTCATCCCTATCCCTGCATGCTGTCACACCATATCTCATCATTCTCAGAATACCCTAAATCATTATATTCTAAGAAATCCTATCTCTTTTGGGCATTTTATCAAACACTAGGACTTTATGTAACGCTTGCTAATTGAGGCTTAGCTAGAATAAGTATGTAAGTGTTATATATAAAAATCACATGAAATACATTAGAAATAAAATAAAATAAATAATTAAATTAGAAATTAAAATAAATTATTGATGTAAAAAGTTAATTTGATAAAGTTAGACTACATGATTAAAGTGTATTCTAATAGAAACTAATAGAACGAGATATATGTAAAAATGTGGAAATAATAATAATAAAATAATAAATAAGTAAAAAGAAAAAAAGAAAAAAAGAAAAAAAAACAAGTGGCTAACTAAAAAAAAAGGAATTTTGAAGAACAATCTGGAAAAAGGGAAAGGGGAAAAGGTGGCTAGTCATTTTGGCCTATAAAACATAAACTTCTCCATTTACTGTTTCTCCACTCTTCTTCCTTCCCCAACAACAGTAGTCTCAAATTCTCTTTCCTTTCACCAAAGGCTTGCTTCAAAACCACTTCAAATTAATTTGTTCTTGGTAAGGAATCTCTTTTCCTTTGTTCTAGTGTTGTTTGGAACTATTAGAATTGTGTTATAATAGTAAATTGCGTCTCGATTTTGATAGCCATAGAAACTGATTTTGGAGAAGTATTGAACATAAAAGTTGTAGATTTATATCTTACATTTATGGCTATATAAATAATTTTGTAAGATTTGACCTATAGAAAAAGATATGTATAATTGATTGAGATTGGTTCCTAAAAGAGTGTCAATGGGATACCTTTCGGTTTTTAATTGTTTTGATCATATTAGAGGCTGAATCAAAGAAAATTTTAAACATAAAAGTTGTAGCTTTATGTGTGTTCTAGTTGTCTACCAAATTTTGTGTAAATCCCTATTGTATAGGCTGAGTTATGGTAAAATGAAACATAACTATTCCTTAAATAAGCTGCTTCCTTGTACCTGTACATGCTTTATAATTTCATACTCAATTTTGAACTTCTTATAAACCAAACTGGGTAAATTTACAAAAATAAAAGTTTTAGGTATATGTCTTAGCTAAACTTTAGTAGAAGTTTTAACTTAAATGGTTGTGTATTTTATGAGTTATGACTGTAAGAATAGATACTAGTTGGTTGTTGCCCTATGTTGGACTAGTTATATTTTCACTATGAATTAAGGACTTTAGAGGCTAAATTGCTAAAAGTAATAATGATGAAAAATGTTCCAAATTATCCTATATGGGTGCCTACAGAATTTCATAACAATATAATATATACGTTGAAAGATATAAATTTTTAAATTTGGTGTCTTAAAACTACCTAATGACAGGAGACATAGCAAACTTTGGAATTGCACAAAAAATTGTGTAATGCTCCAAAAATTATCAAATTTTAATATGTTAGTCTTATTTGTTATATTTAATTAGAAATAAAAATCACATAAATTGGATAAGCGTATAAAAAGTTATAAAGTCAATAACCCAAGAAGGTCACATTGCTATATAGGAGAAACTTTAGTTATTTATTTAAACCATATTAAGAATAAGTATTCTAACAATGTATTGGTCAATTATAATTTTAAATTAGGCTCCTAACAAGTTGGAGAAGGAGACGACCATCAAGCAAGATAAACAAGTTCCACAAGTTTAGATTTTTGGATAAAGGTCTAATAAGATCTGTATATATTTGCATTTTAGTTTGTCACTTTGTATGTTTGTGTGTGTTAATTAAATATATGTATGATTAATTGATAACTTTGTGTAATGAGGCATAAGTATGAACTTGAAATGATATGTTGCGTAGTTGAATATATAATAATAATTGTGTATAGGGACAATGGTATGCTCAAGGGCATAAATGTGTTACTTTGGCATGTGTTTTTTTTGATAAAAAATTACATGTCATATAATTATGAAATTGTGGGTTATGCATGCGGGTTGTTACGAGTTTATAAAATTGTTATCTTTAGAGTTTTGTGGTAAAATGGTATTTAGCGTAAGGTTCATGAACGTGTTATAAAGTCTATAAATTAAGTTTGGGCATAAGCATGATTGCATGTGGTTGTGGAATTAATTAATTTGTATTAAGTACAAGCGATACTCTGTTACAAAGTCATTGAAACAGTCTTGATACACTTAATCATAACCTTTGTTGCGGTAATTGAATCGGTATGAAATTAATTGAAAATGAAAGTTAATTTATGGTACTAAAATTATGAAGAACAAAAGTAATAATTCACATTGCAACTAGGTCTAAAATGAATTACAAAATTTCGGATCATGTAATATTACTTGAATGCTTATTAAAATGTTGTTGAACATCTTATGATAGGATGGTCATATCTTTTAGTCCGAAACTCGAATTTGGATGATTTTTTTTGCAAATTAAAGCTAAGACAATGAGCTAAAAGTTCATAGAAGACTATAAGGTCTAAATACAATTATAAGAGAGTTGAAATTGAAGTCCAATTTCAGGGTTGAAATATGCAATATACAAAAAAAAAAGTATGTATTGCGATCTTTTTCATGTGATGTGATATTTGTAATTCATAATCAATATATATATATATATATATATATATATAATATTAATAAGGAAATTGTGATAGCAATAATGATAATAAGGTTGACTATATTATTAAAGCCCTATTACACTTAGCCTTGAATTAGTATAGTGGATAATTGACATGTCAATCAGGGAAAGAAATATATGCGCACAATAAAATATTAATGTAGGTAATGACACTATTATTCAAAAAGCCGATAATGATACTACTATTTTATATAGGTCGGTAATGACAATATTAAACAGGCCAATAATGACAATATTAAAAATACCAATAATGACAACCTCGTATTTCTACTAATTAGTTCAGATATAGGTGTTATGGGCTGGACTAGAATGAAAACATAACAATAATAATAGTAATGTTATAAGTAAATTAAATAATAGAAAGATTATTGTATACAAGCTGAATGTGAAACAATTATTTATTTGTTGCATAAAAACCATGCTGGTATATGAAATTTCTATTGTGATATATGTTGTAGAACAAATATGATTATATATATATAAAGTAAAACACTTAGCAATGGAATTTACATGGATTGAATATGAGTGTGTACTAAAATAGCATATGCATGTCCAATATTGGTTTATAAATTGGATATGATAGATGAATAATCTGGACATGGTTTAGACTTAGAATGATATAAAATGTATTAGTGCATCTGATCATGAAAATGTTTTGTGTGTTTTCCTTACAATTTGAGAACAAAACTAAAGTATGTTTGTAATATCCTCGACCGTCCATACATGTATTGTCACATGCATTTCATTTGAACATATTCATTTTATAAATATCTTTCACATGAAACACATGTATACGTAGGGATTTTAGCTAGAAGGTGTTCACGAGGTAGACTTGCTACGGGTCGGTTTATCGTAAAAAGGAGCAAGTCGTACGTGTCTAGTTATAATTTAAATAAGAACACAAGATATTGAATATGAAATTAAATAAAATGATTAAAATTGAAATAAATGAAATTTGGCATAGTGAAATTAATTAAAGTAGACAATTTGACTAGATAGTATTTTTGGCACTAGGTACATGTAAATATGTAGAGAAAATAATAAATAATTAATTAATTAATTAATAAACAAAAAGACAGAAATTAAAAAAAAAGATGGGACAAATTGTCAAAGATAGAGATGAAGACTTTAAAGAGCTGCCCTATTACCCGTCATCTCTCCATCTTCTGCCTTTCAATCCCTTCTTTTCCCCTTAAAAGGTCCAACACTAAGAAATCCTTTTTTCCTTAATTATTCCACTCAAGATTGCACTAACTTAGCTTAAGCAAGGTGGTGGTTGGTAAGTAAACAGTTTTTATTGTTTTAATCCTGATTTGAGCTGTTAGGGTCTGTAAATGGTAGCATATTGCACTCCAATTTTGATACACTTAGAAGCTGATTTTGAAAAAGCTCAAGACATAAAACTTATAGATTTATGTCTTAGATTTATGGATATATAAATATTTTTTCATGATTTGTTGTATATAAAAAGATATTGGCATATTACGGAGACTAGTTCGGGTAAGAACCCTAGTGAAATCACCTAATGTTTTGATTCTGTTTCTATATGATATATTCGGTATTTGAGGAAGCGCAAAACATAAAAGTTATAGATATATGTGTTATCTAGTTGTATACAAAATTTTAGGACCAGATTATGGGCGGATGTTGAGTTATAGGCAAGAGAGTCATGCCTGTTCCATATTTGAGTTGCCTGCTTAGTATCCTAGGTAGGTCCATCAGTTATTTGCCAATTTTGAGCTCCTTATAACATAACCTGTAAATGATGAAAACATTAAATTATAGGTACATGTCGTAGCTAAATTGTGGCACAAATTTTACCTCAATATGTTATGTATGTTGTGAGTTATGGCCTTCACAGGCCAGACTGGTCCGGATGCCAGCCCTGTTTCTGACCAGTCACAATTACCCTACCATATGAGAACTTTAGAAGTAGAATGGATGAAAGTTGTCAACATAAAAAATGTTCTATTTGGACATATCTATGTGTATACTAAGTTTCATTAAAATATGACTTACACGTTGTAACATATGGAGAAGTAAAATTGGTGGCTCAAAACTGCCTATGGTCAAAAACAGGATAGAGAACAGAACATGTTTATAAATTGCATAAAATATTCCACAATGGTCCAATTGGTCTGTAATTTAGATATGTAGTATCTCTATATGTAAGATTTAATTTGAAACAAGAATCATGCAAATTGGACTAGTATAGAAAAAGTTATAAGCTAATGAACACATGAAGGTCACACTGCCTTTAGACCAAACCCTAGTTAGTAGTCCTTAAAATGCATACTTCAATTTGTTTAAGTTTATTTAGCTACCAATTGACCAAGTATACATTCAATTAGGTCCACAGCATATTGGAGAGCCTCAAGGAAGTGAAAGACGGTAAGATAGAGGCTTATTAGCAAAAGAAA